>PVJX010019205.1:0-35259 GCA_004027295.1 Dolichotis patagonum
TAACTCAGTTGACTAAACTGGGTCCAACAGAAGGTGTTCAGACTTCTTCTATTAGATAATTTTTATATTTGGGGATTAAATACCCAATAACTCTATAGTAAAATATATATTAATGTTGGCTGATTCATGTAGAAGAGAGAAGGTCTCTAACATCATAAATAAACAAGATCAAAGTTGTAAGAAAAGAGGTATAGGTTGTAGGGTATCTTTTCAAATTATCTTTCTTTTTCATGTCCTTCCTTATCTATAATATAGAAAAACAAATATAACACCTTAAATCCCTGTAAGTGGAGGTTTGTAAACTCTTCTTTTAACATGCCCTCTGTTACATTTGTGAATAAATAAAGGTACCATTATCACCAGATTAGAGGAAGATTAATGCTGTTTGAGGCTAAGATTAGAAAACAAAAATTTGCCAGGCATGGTGGCACATGCTGTAATCCCAGCATTTGGGAGGCTGAGACAGGAGGATTGTCTTGAGTTCCAGGCTAGCCTGGGCTACATGATCGAATTCAATTCCAGCCTGTACTACATAGTGAGACCCTGTCTGGAAAAAAAAAAAAAACCCAAACCCAAAACCTCCCAAAATTTAACTAGGTTTATAACCACTTGCTCACATATAAAATTATAATATGAAGAAAAAGTCAAGATTTCCTACACTTGAGGTTTCCTAAAATCTGGGATTATAGGGGTCTCCCTAATTATAAACCTCTAAAACAAGTTCATGGCAAGGGGTTCATACCTCAGTGGTAGAATGCTTGCTTGGTACGCACAGAGCCCTGGACTCAATTCCCAGTACTGCCAAAAAATAATTTTTTAAAAATAAAATAAAAAGTTAAAAAAATTCAATCTTAACCATCCTGTGTGGTTGCTTTCATTTTACAGCTAAGGTAACTGAACACAAAGAGGTTTTAAACTTGTCCAAGAACAATTACTAAGTAGAAGAGGTGGTATATGAACTAATGGCTACTTAATTCTAGCACTTACCCTGCTCAAATAGAAACCCTGTGTTGGTCCATTCCTGGGGCTCAACTTTCTTGTTGTCCTGGGCAGTTACCCTGGCAGGGGTGAGCTGGACTAGACAACTGGTAGAGTGAAGGCCTGCACTGGAAAATATTGACAATGCCATGTTCAAATGGAAGGCACATTACAATATTATGGAGGCCACTAAAAGTATGTTAACCATTCTCATGAATGTTTTATAATATAAAAGGTGAAGAAGATAAAACAGGATTGAAGTAAATATATAAACCTAACTAAAGTATGAAATTTGATTAATAAAGTATAAAACAGTAAATATATGAAAATAACAATATGGTTCATTATTCCAGTTTATATATTCTTTAATATTACCATATTTTTCACATGCATGGGTGGTATATTATCTATTTGCTAAGACTATAATCCCAAGAGTGTATTTAAAGGGAAAGATAAACCAATAGTTTAATAAATTTGAGCAACTATATTAGGTTATGGATGATTAGAAATAATGCAAAAATCAAACTAACACAATGTAGGTGATTTCAGTTTGATCTATTACATTTGGAGATATAGGTTGTATTTACAGGTATCTAAAATGTCATTAAAGAGTGAAGCATCAGGCAGTCTTTTAAAACTGAATAGAGATGTGATTTCTCCATGCTAAAAAGAAGAGATAGCAGTTTTATAAAGGTCTGGTGTAAGTGGTTAGTTTCCCTAACTGGCTATTATGGCTAGCATGTTTTCTCTACAGACCTAAGTATGCCTATGAATACCAACCACTTGGAGTGATAGAGAAACCGCAGCCTGTGGATTTGGTATATGCATTCTCTGCCTGCATCTAATCCTTTGGGTAATGATATACCTACAACTCCTGTAATCCTAGAGCAGTTACATGGATGCACTAAGTGGTGTGATCGGAGGGAAAGATAGCATCACAAGGATTCGTTTGATTATTACAGTAATCCACACCAAGTCAAATAAAATAGCCAAACAGTTAAAAAATGGGGTCTCTAATGAATTTGTTAATTCTAGCAGGCCCTCACAAACATTTCCTGACAGACGACCCCATATCAAAACCAAGTGGCTGTGCTTTAATTACATGGAATAATTATTTGATTTCCAGGATGTTAAAACAGTGCTTTGTATTTAAATAAAAAGTTCTAGACATGCTGTGAAACTCGATCAAACAAAGAAAAAGGGCGAAACCCAATGCCTGCTCAGTGATTCAAGAATTCGGCTGCTTAGCAAGCCTGACGCGTTGGCTCATGACCCCAGAAAAGGGGTATTTTAACCCTGGCCGGCTGGATCCTGTGGCTTTCTTACAGACGCTCTGCCTGTCCAGAGACCTAAAGTGACATGCAGCCATAGGCTGGTGAGGGGCTCGAGACTCGGCTATCTTCACCCCTCTGCACCAGCGGAGACCCCAATTTTCGGGGGACAGGGTCTCATACTGTGGCCCGCAATTCTGAACGTCTATTAAAAGCCTGGGACGTTCTATCTCAACGGCTTTGGGCGTGAGTGTGGGGTAAGAAGGGGGGGGAGGCCTGTGGGTGTCCCATTTGCCTGAGGAGTTGGAGACACTTGTGGAAAAGTCAGGCCCTTTTCGCTCCGGCGGCCGCTCCGGTATGGGGCTGGCTTGGGTTAGACACATGCACACATACACCATAGAGCTCTGCTTTCCCGTAGCAGCTGCTGCCTCTGCCTCTGCCTCTCCCGCCTCAGCCTCTTTGCCCGGCATACACACACATTCAGATTTGCGCGCTGTTTCAATCCTTGATGACGTGTCCCCGGAGACAGCCAATGGAAAGCGGGCTCTGGTCAGGACAATGGGAGGTATCGGGCCAATGAACGAGCCCCGTGAGTTGGCGGTAGCCAATAGGAGGCGCGCTGGCTGGAGAGTAATGTTACAGAGCGGAGAGAGTGAGGAGGCTGCGTCTGGCTCCCGCTCTCACAGCCATTGCAGTACATTGAGCTCCATAGAGACAGCGCAGGGGCAAGTGAGAGCCGGACGGGCACTGGGCGACTCTGTGCCTCGCTGAGGGTGAGTCTGGGGCCACGCCGCGGCGGGGAGAACGCCTCCGGCAGCTCCCCTGCCCGCGCGGCGGCCGGATCCCCACGGCCGGGAGTCGGCGGGTCAGGCTCCACACAAAGGCAAATGAGGGGGGACTGTGGGGGGAACTGCGCACGGAGCGAGCTTGAGCCGGGGCGCCGGGAACGCTGCCCCGTTCCGAGCCCCGGCCCACAGGCTGCCCGAGGCGCCGCGAGCCCCCGCGCCCCGCGAGTTTCCACCCCCGGCGGCGGCCGCGCTGACTGGCGCAAAAATAATTTTTTTTCATTAAAAAATTTTTGAACGTGTTTTCGGCCCCCGGGCCGAGCGTCGGGGCGGGCGGCGTATGCGGAGCGCGGCCGGGGCGGAGGGGCGGCGGGCGGCGGCGGGCGGCGGCGGCGCTGGCGCTTCCCCGGTTGCATGGGCCGCCGCCGCAGCAAGCCGGGCGCCGGCGGGGAGCGCGGCCGGGCGGCAGGCGGGTCGCCGCTGCGGGCGCGGGGCGGGCGGCGCGGGTGGGCTGGGGGCGGCGGCGCGGGCCCGGACTCGGCCCCGGCCCGGGCGCGGCGGCCGGGCGGCCGGGCGGCGGGGGGGAGCGGCGCCGCTGCGCTTGCTGGAACATGGCTGACGCGGGCCCGGCGCTGCTGGCTGGAGAGAAAACAAGGCGGGCGGCGGGCGGCAGGAGGGCGGGGGAGCTGGGCGCAGCAGTTCCGAGGCAACTTTTTTTTTCCTCTCTCTTTTCACAGCCCCGCGTCCTCCGTGCGGGGGCGGCGGGGCGCGGGCCGCGCGGAGGGAGACGGGGAGCGGCGGCGGCGGCGGCGGCGGCCCGGGGGGGAGGGGAGGAGGGAGCCGCGCGCGCCCCCGCCCCTCCCCCGGCCGTCATGGCGAGTGTGTGCGCCAGAGCGCGGCGCCCCGCCCGCACACTCGCGCACTCACACACGCACACACTCACACACACACACAAGCACACACACAAAGGGAAGGAGCCATGTTCGCGCTCGCCCTCGCGGCGGCGGCGGCGGCGCAGGCGGGGAAGACGCGCAGCGGCCATTCCGTGCGCCGGCCCGGTGGCCGCGGGCGGAGCCAGCCCCCATTTCGAGCGGGGCTTCTCCCTGCGCCGCGCCTGACAAAATGGGGGCGGTGGCGGCGGCGCGGGCCGGGGCCTTCCGGGCGCACGTGGCGGCCTCGGGCCTGCGGGCCGCACCGCGGCTCCCCGGGCGCCCCGCCGCCGCCGGCCCCGCTCCGGGGGCGCACAGCCGCTCCGTGCCCGCGGCGCCCCAACTTCGCCGGCTCCCGAAAATCCTCCCCCGCGGGGGGAAGGGAGCCGCCGCGCGGCCAGCAGGAGTGGCTTTTGTCCCTCATCCTTGTTTACTCGCAGAAACTTCAGACCGGACGTGTTTAGTCAGAGCAGAAACAGCTCAGGGCCGGCGCGATAGGAAGCGGGGCTGCCCTGCCCCGCCGCGCGCCGCCTCCCCCGGCCTGGCTCCCGCGCCCGCGCGGGCGGCGTCTCCCTCGGAGCAAAGTTTTATGCGGAGAGGCGATTTTTTTTTTTTCCGAGTAATCGGGAAAACTTTCGATGCACGGTGGAGGGTTTTTGTTTAGTTTTTCCTTTTTGGCCTATAATTCGGGAGGTCTGCCCAGGCTCTGTCCTTGTCTAGAGCAAATCCAGGCACGAGGTATTTTTTTTTTTAACCTTTGGCTTTGTTAAAAATGGTCCTGGGGATTTTAAGACTTGTTTAAATGACTGGTTAGGCATTCAGAGCAGACAAGGCTGGTGCGTGATGAATATTCCTGAGAATACTCTGTCTAGGCTTCTCGAGAGCTTGTTGAAGCCCCCCTCCCCCTTTTTGTTGTTGTTGTTGTTTTTGCTGGGTGTAGCCACTTCTAGGAATTGGGTATCTCGCTATGGTCGGGTCTGATTTTATGGGAAGTTAATGTCACTGCTGTGCCGATAGATAACCTAGTACCTTGAGTACCTGGGTTTTTGTTCACTCCCTAAGTTCAAGCTCTTAAATGATGTACTTTCATTGGTAATATCAAATAATTCTCTTTTTTCCCCCAGAAAACAAGTAAACATGGGCAAAGGAGATCCTAAGAAGCCGAGAGGCAAAATGTCATCCTATGCATTCTTTGTGCAAACTTGCCGAGAGGAGCATAAGAAGAAGCACCCAGATGCTTCCGTTAACTTCTCAGAGTTTTCTAAGAAGTGCTCAGAGAGGTGGAAGGTAAGAGGGCTCAAGGCATGGCATGCCCACAAGGAAATAATCAGCTGATGACTTCCAAATTACGATGGAGAAAATCCCTGTCTGTTTTCTTAATTAAATGGCAAAGGATGCTTTTTTTTTTTTTTTTTTCATTTTAGTGCTTTGGGATAATAAAAAATTTTTACATCAGTTAAGCTTGCAAATAATTTTCCCCTAGACCATGTCTGCTAAAGAGAAAGGAAAATTTGAAGACATGGCAAAGGCGGACAAGGCTCGTTATGAAAGAGAAATGAAAACTTATATTCCTCCTAAGGGAGAAACAAAAAAGAAGTTCAAGGATCCCAATGCACCCAAGAGGCCTCCGTAAGTATCCTTTTATTTTCAGGACCTGTTTTATAGTAGAATCACACATTTGGGAAGCCACCCTATGAGTTGAGAGTGTCCAAAGTTTTTTAAGCTAATAGCGGCTCACTTTAGTATATCTGACATTGTAAGTGAAATTCCTGTTGGATGCAAGGGTTAGCCACAGTATTTGGTCAGTCTGCACAATATATAGGATCTCCTAATGTGAGTTTGCAGACATTTCTTTAGAACTATTACCTGAAATACTTTGTAGAATGTTCTTCTGGATCTCTGATTACTGTAAGTTAAATAATTGTAATTAAGCTTTGGTTGAATATTTCTACCCCATTCAGTGCATAGTAGATATTAGCAGACAGCTTATGTACTTACTATTGCTGGTTTTTTGGATGTTAACTTACACAATATTAAAATGAATTTCTCTTTAGTTCGGCCTTCTTCCTGTTCTGTTCTGAGTATCGTCCAAAAATCAAAGGAGAACATCCTGGCCTTTCCATTGGAGATGTCGCAAAGAAACTGGGAGAAATGTGGAATAATACTGCAGCAGATGACAAGCAGCCTTATGAGAAGAAGGCTGCTAAACTGAAGGAAAAGTACGAAAAGGTAAGATTTGCTTGGAGATTTCTGAGTTTGAGTTATAATTTGTAGTATAATAGCTGTATCAGCTTAAATGTTTTCTTACCTTTCAAAGAATTTTAAACACCTAATAAAATGTTATTTTTATTTAGCATAATTAGACTTGGGCCAAGGCCATACATTTAAACTGATTGTGTTATTACCCAATACTGCCAATTTTGTGAACATTTGGTAGGTGCTTTGGGTCAGAAATAATTTGTTTTAAAATGTTCAGATACACAATATAAAAATAAGCTAAGCAAAGTAATACAGAGTACTTTTCCTAACTATTCCCTGAAACAGATTCCACTACTTTAAACACCCCAAAAATCTGTCATAACTAATTTTTTTAAGTTTGCCCAGACAGTTCATAAAATGATGGAAAGCTCTAAGTCCTGTAATTAATATTAAGTATTTACATTTTAACTTTTTTAGTCATTCTGATAAATACCCATTTTTAAATATTTCTTCGCCTTATTGCAGATTTATTGGTAAGTTACCTGTCTTTTTAAGACAGTTTTCTGCTGTGGATCAGGGTCTGACAGTATAAACCTGTAGAATGCTTTTTTGCATTCAGAAGGTGGCAGTGTCTACCCTTTAATCAAAGTTTCTGTGTTCTAGTTTTAACAAAGTAGTTTAGATGTGTGGTATGTAATTGCACCTCAAGTGAGGCACATTGCATGGCAAATACCAGACCACGGCTTTTCATGAGTTAAGGATTGCTTGTTGTAATTATCACAGTTTTTATGTCCATTTTTCCAAGTTCTGATTGTGAAGGTGAGTTTTGCCATGTTGGTTCTATTACTTAACTTTTCCTGCTGTCTTGTCTCCCCCTTCGCAAGGACATCGCTGCCTACCGAGCTAAAGGAAAACCTGATGCAGCGAAAAAGGGAGTTGTCAAGGCTGAAAAAAGCAAGAAAAAGAAGGAAGAGGAGGAGGATGAGGAAGACGAAGAAGACGAAGAGGAGGAGGAAGATGAAGAGGATGAAGATGAAGAAGAAGATGATGATGATGAATAAGTTGGTTCTAGCGCAGTTTTTTTTCTTTTTGTCTATAAAGCATTTAACCCCCCTGTACACAACTCACTCCTTTTGAAGAAAAAAAATTGAAATGTAAGGCTGTGTAAGATTTGTTTTTAAACTGTACAGTGTCTTTTTTTTGTATAGTTAACACACTACCGAATGTGTCTTTAGATAGCCCTGTCCTGGTGGTATTTTCAATAGCCACTAACCTTGCCTGGTACAGTATGGGGGTTGTAAATTGGCATGGAAATTTAAAGCAGGTTCTTGTTGGTGCACAGCACAAATTAGTTATATATGGGGACGGTAGTTTTTCATCTTCAGTTGTCTCTGATGCAGCTTATACGAAATAATTGTTGTTCTGTTAACTGAATACCACTCTGTAATTGCAAAAAAAAAAAGTTGCAGCTGTTTTGTTGACATTCTGAATGCTTCTAAGTAAATACAATTTTTTTTATTAGTATTGTTGTCCTTTTCATAGGTCTGAAATTTTTCTTCCTTCTGAAGAGACGCTAGTCTTTTGCTTTTGCCCATTTTGGATCACATGAATTATTAGTGTTTGTCTTTTCATACAGTTAGTGAATGCAAAGCTTTTATCTACACACCCTGCATATCATGATGGGGGTAATAAAAGTCAGATTGAGAACATTTTCATCCATAAAGCTCCAAAATATCACAGTTGATAATGAATTTCACATAACCCTTTGTAAAGTAAAAAGTAACCAATTCTGTTCATAGCATAGGATTATTAGGATCAAGCA
The DNA here is from genome assembly GCA_004027295.1 of Dolichotis patagonum. Taxonomy (NCBI): domain Eukaryota; kingdom Metazoa; phylum Chordata; class Mammalia; order Rodentia; family Caviidae; genus Dolichotis; species Dolichotis patagonum. Next base: position 7,985 of record PVJX010019205.1, read on the forward strand.
GTCTGAAAGTCTGTCCTTGAAGGACTAATAGAAAAAATATGTTCTAATCTTTACATGAGGACTCTAACTCCCATTACCATGTAATGGCAGTTATATTGTGCTTTTTCACGTTACAGGAGGCCTGAGAATGTATCCCCAAAAGCGTGAGATTAAAATACAAGACTGCCAAATTACATTTTTTTGTTGACATTATGCAGTGAAGGCAGTTACAGTGCAGGCTGTAGATGCCTTTACCCATTTAACTAAATACGGATTGCTCAGGAACCTGGACTCCAATAAAAGTATTTTAATTAATTGGGTCAGCTTTTAAAATTAAACCACAAATTAGAAAAGGATAGATTTTCTATATTGGGGTCTCCCTTTTAGACATGAGAAAGAAATGTGAGCTTCACATGTTAGTATGAATTAACCTAATTGAGTTTTTCTTTACAAAACTCAAAATTCAGTCATGTTTATCTGCTTAGCAGTTTAGGAAACAATTCGGCAATTTTGTGGGTTTTGAGATTATCACTCTTAAAGTGCCAGTGTTTTAAAATAGGGTTCTTGTAATTTTACACGCTTTTGTGATGAAGTGCTGTTTTGTTATATAATTTTGACTTGGATTCTTTCCATTTGCATTTGTTTATGTGATTTCAGGAGGAATACTGAATATCTGAGTCCTGGATGATACTAATAAACTAATAATTGCAGAGGTTTTAAATATCAGTTAAATGGCTTTCACTTAAGAATTTTAAGATTCTGTTCAATCATTTCCAGTAATACAGTACCTCCTAGCAGCACCTTTTAAATAAGTGTAAGATCTGACAAAAGTTTTTTTTCCTTTAAAAATACTCCATGCGGGCTGGGGATTTAGCTCAGCGGTGTAAGCACCTGCCTTGTAAGTACTTGGTCATGAGTTTAATCCCCAGTACCAAAAAAAAAAAAAAAAAAATACTCCATGCTTATAAATAGGTTAATGGGCTGATAAAAACAGGTTCTGTGAAAAACATTCCAAGTATGTGCAGAGAGTGATTTTTTGCTTTCAGGATGTTAAAATTTTCAAGGCAAGACACATGTAAGTGAGCTGGGTGTGCTGGTGTGTGCCTGTAAGTAATCCTAGTCCTTGGGAAGCTGAGGCAGGAGAAGGATTGCCACTGGTCTGAGGCCAGTGTGAACTACATAGTGAGACAGTCTTTACATAAAACCAAAGAATGTGTAAGTGGAAATCAGAGTTGGTGACTATAAATCAAAGATCTATTTTCTAAACAAAATGAAAACCTCCAGGTGGCTGCGATGATACATGACTATAACCCTAGCACTCAAGAAATTGAGGCAGGAGGATCACTTTGAGTTCCAGGCCAGCCTGAACTACATAGCGAGACCCTGTCTCAAACACCTCAATTGAATGGCTGCAGTTGTTTCAAAAATTACGACTTTTAGGGAAATGAAAAATCATTTGTTTGATTCAGATGTAAGTTTCTCTACTATCATAGAAGCATTGTTGTCAAACATTGCTAAATCTAATCCAGTTACAAATGAATTCTGCCTCCAGGAAACTTCTTTATAACCTCAGTGGGTGTGTCATAGCAAGTATCTAAGATGTTGAGAATGGGAACAGTTTTGGGTTAATTGTATAGTTGGCTTCAGATCCTGACAGAAATGGACAAAAATTCTCTCAAATATGAGAACTAATGAGTTCAGTGTAGTATCCAAACAGTATCCCCTGAAACTGGGGTACTTTTTGAGTCCAAAATTGAAGTAAGCCAGTGATGTAGATAATTCAGTGAAAAACCTTGTTAAAAAGTTGAAGTGACTTTTTTTTCATTAAGTCTTGGTGCATTTTAGGTATACATAATCTCATTCGTTACAGGAAATTTGTACCTGTACATAGTATAACTTGTTTTTTCCTATTCCCCTACCCTCTGAAGTGATTATTTTACTTGAGCACTGCAGGTTGAATACACATCACCTGAGCTACATGCCTAGCTCTTAGTTGTTAAAGTTTGAGACAAGCTCTTGCCAAGTTACTCAGGCTGGCCTTGAACTTGAGATCCTTCTGCTTTGGCCTCTCAGATTGCTTAGACTTACAGGCATGTGTCACCACACTGGCTAAAAAATGAAAAAGCACTGTAGGAACTATTATAGTACCTAGAGATTGTTATGCCACAATACAATAGAGTTAAGAATTTTTAACTTCTATAAACTCATTGTTCTTTGTTTTTTAAATTCTGGCATACACTTAACCCCCTCCTGATTTGCTTGTGTAAAGGTTGAAAGCTTGATGAGCTGCTGGGATTCTGATCCTCCATCAAAATGTTGATACTGGTCATTCATTTTCTTAGCGTGAACTCGAAGTCAGCATGGGTTGTGCGTGCCACAGGGGTAAGGATCAAAAGATAGGAAAGTTCCTGTATGTAATAGCCATGTAACATATCTTTTCCTCACTACCTAGGGAACTAACAGTTTCTCACATGTTTTGGCAGTAGCTATGTTGAAAACTGCACCAGAGAGGCAAAGTCTTGTTTCTTAAAAATGGCAGCTGCGTTGTTGGACATCACAGTATTTTAAAAGCTCGAATCTAGGTCTGCTTGGAAGACCTAGTGGACGTGGTAGGGCTTTTTTTCCCATCGTACCAGTATGAATTACTGCAAATTTGTACACCTCAAACACAGCTTAAATATTAAACCCTAAGTGTGAACCACCAGCTAATAATACGTTATCTTACTTGGTGGTTGTGATAATAGGTATATGCTTATCACTTCCAGCTAACCCTTAAAATACCCTTTAATACTAGATGACAGCTAAAAGGGGTTTGGATTGCTGTCCGGCAAGACGCAAGGTGGTTCATTCTCTTGTCCTCCAGTTGCAAAGCAGTGCTAACATTTGCGACAGCTTGGGAAATTCCCTGGGTCTAGGCCAGCTTGCTCCCTGGAGTAATGAGGTACAGTGTTGCTCTGGTCTGGGAATGCTGCTATTTGACAATCTGCAGTGGCACAGAAATATATACCACACGACAGAATGACACAGGAGTAACTTGATACGTGACACTTCTGGGAGGTTTCAGTCTGAAATAGATGCTATCTGCCAGCAGGAAATGGAATCACTGGAGCCTTCAGGCATGTCCATTGGTTGGGCCCTTCCACAGCTGAGTTTACTGGACAACCACCAAAGAGGAGAAAGTAACAGATCTGGAATAATGGGCTCGGCCCGGGAGTGACCATGAACTGGAGCGCTCTGAAACACAGTCCTGGGAAAAATCAGTGAAAGGGGTCGGTTAGGGATGTACCTCAGTGGTACTGTGGGTGCTTAGCATACTTGAGATTCTGGATTGGACCCCAGGACACCCACAAAATTGTGACAAGTGGCTTAGTGAGAGCCTTACAAATTTCACAATGAATTTCTTTAACTGCATAATTTAATCAAAAACAGCATTCAGTGTGGTGCTCAGTAATAGTTTCATTTCATATTCTGGCAACTGTATACTCATAAATTGACACCACCATCACCAAGGGTAATACTTACATTGTGAAATATTTTAACGAATCAAGGTTTTTATTGGTTATTCCTTGACTCCATGAAAAAAAATTTTATTTTATTTTATTTTATCTTTTTTTGTGCCAGTGATTGAACTTGTGACCTCCCACTTGCCAGGCAGGCCCTTGTGCCACTGAGCTAAATCCCTAGCAAAAATTTCATCTTTAAAAGAAGTCTGAAATACTGTCATTTGTCCAGAGCTATCCAGTCACAGCAGCACAGAGTTAGAACTGAGAGATGGTTGGGAGGGCTACTATTTCTCTAGAAGTTTACTGCAACAACTAAATATTTGATTCCTCTTGTGAAAATGACCCCTTCCTATTTTGGCATCTTCTATCTTTAGTGGACGTTTCTGGTCAATTTTCTATCCGGGGAGGACTTTGTCTAGCAAAGTTTGTGTGTCATTGTTGCAGAAGCCATGGCCACATTTTTGGAAAATGGAATTTGGTAGCAAACTATAGGCAAAACATGAGAAATCACAAGCGCTCTCTCTCTCTCTCTCTCTCTCTCTCTCTCTCTCTGTGTGTGTGTGTGTGTGTGTGTGTGTATGTGTGTAAGTCTAAGCATCAGAAGACAGGGTATTTGGAAAGCTGCACTGGATCCTGAGCTGTGACCTTACACGTGATAAAGTTCACTAGTGCTTCATGTCTTTGCTGGGCACAGTATTTTAGGGCAAAAAATACTCCAAATGCATTTATGAGCATGATTGTAGTTATACAATAATAAGGAATTACATAGAACCTCTCATTAGAAGCTTGACCATATTTTTGTTTAATGGGTTTCAGTTAGAGATCATTTTATAAAGTGTTCTGAATATAACTTAAGAAAGAGTCGGTAATCCCAGCACTTGGGAGGCTGAGGCAGGAGGATATCCCGAGTTTAAGGCCAACCTGGGCTACACAGTAAGTTCAAGGCCAGCCTTTTAAAAAAGGTTAGCGAAGAAAGTCCCAACCAAAATAAGTAGCATGTGAGCTGTGAGAGAAGATGCTCAGTTCTACACCCGAGACTGCTCATATGGGGTGACCAGGCCTGTTGGAAGAGTAAAGATCTGGGGGCCTCTGAGCAGGCGCTGCAGCTCTGCCACTCAGAACTGCCCCATGTCCCCCCCCGCCTCTCGTGCTTGAAATTCGGGGGAGCCTGGGCTTTGCATTCCTGGGGAATCTGGAAGCCACCTACCCGGGGCTGGGGTTTACTGAGCAGGCTGGGCCTTTAGGCTCAAGCCACGAGGCCAAGCGGGCAACTCTTCTCCCGAGATGAACGGGAGTGGTCAGCGCTTCGGAGGTGGGCGACCGGACAGTGCGTGGCATCAGCGTGGCGCCCTGGCGTGACAGAGGAGACGTGGGGAGCCCTTGCGGTCTAACGCGTGCATCTTCCCAAGCAGTGGACAGAGAACCCTGAGGTCACAGGACGTGCTAAACCATGGGAGCCTGCCCCTCCCTTTTAGGGCTTATTCCACACCCTCCCTCCGCGCCCCCTTCTCCTGCGAACACAGCCAGCTCTGGGGGTCTGCAGAGCGCCGGCCACGCGAGTGTTTCAAATCTGTGTCCCAGCTTCCAGGAGATCGCAGGAGGAAGGGAGACAGCATAGGACATGACTGGCTGCTCCTAGGACGAGTGAAATTTACATTCATTGCCACTAAAAAGCAAGAAAACAAAACTACATTTCTAGCAGTCAGAAATGTGTCCTTCTGACTTACTTATATACATATATTTTATATATACATGTACATGCTTCTATACATGTGTGTATGTTTTTGCAATTGGGTTGGAATTACATGTTGTGAAAATAATTTTCCCCCTTTTTTGCACTGCTGGGGATTGAAGCCAAAGTCTTGTACCAGGACTCTACCAGTGAGCTACAACCTGGACCCTAACCATTTTACTGTGAGCAATTCGGTGGCTTTTACTACATTCATACTGTTCTGAAACCTCTACCTCTAGTTCCAAAATATTTCCGTCCCCCCCCAAAAAAATCCCCTGCATGCACCCACTAGCCTGGAAGTTTCATACGAACAGAAATTTACCTACAATAAGTGATGTTTGCATGTACTTTCCCTTAGTATATTTTCACAGTTTAACCATATTGTAGCGGTACTACTTTCCTTTTTTTTTTTTCCTTCTAAAGCCTGAATAACATTCCATTTTAAGTATGTACATAATTCCTTGATCCTTCATCCACTGATGAACAAAGGTTATTTCCACCTTTTGGCTGTTGTGAACGGTGCGGGTTTGGATACCAGAGTGGACTTCCTGGATGTTAATGCTTTGTTTAACTTCTTGAGGAGCCATCAGACTGTTTTTTGTTTGTTTTGAGACCATGACTCACTATGTAGTTCAGGCTGACCTTGAACTCACTTTGTAGCCCAGGTGGTCTCAAACTTGCACCAGTCCTCCTGCCTCAGCCTCCCCAGTTCTAGGAGTACAGGCGTGAGCCGGGCACCCGGCTTTGGTTATGGTTTGATTTACATTTCCCTAATGACCGCTGGTGTGAGCATAGCATCTTTTCATGTGTTGGTGGCCACTTGGAAATCTTTGAAGAACTAATTCAAATTCTTCGCCCATCTTTAAACTCGGTTGCTTGTCTATGTGTTTAGTGAGTGCAAATGTGCACACGTGTGTGTGTGTGTGTGTGTGTGTGTGTGTGTAGTTCCTGGTACAAAAACCAAAACAAAACAAAACAAAACAGGCAATATAGTTATTTGTTTTACAGAAGTAGCAATATATTTACAAACACTGTATTTGCAAACTGCCTTTCTGCTTCACACTCTTTTAGTTACAAGCAAAGCTAGGGTAACTCTACTTTCCTTACACCCAAACCTTTGTGTCCGTGATCATTTTTCTCGGATATAAATATCTTCCTCAACTAGCAAAGTGACATTAGTTTTACCAAACTACCTACAGAAAGTTTTCAACCAAGTATTGTAAGTTTTTAGAAATCTATTTAGACAACTTTACACACAAGGGATACAGAATAGGGCCCCGTGTTCTAAGATCATACGAATGTTCACACCTCTGGCAGGGGAAGAGGTCTTCAAAAGCAAGATCAAAAGCCTGGAAACCTGGGAGATTCGTTGGGCCAAAATACCCATTCCCTTTTATATTTCTGCTACTTTACTACTTTTCAGGTTAAAGATTAACAGGAAGAGCTTTTGTACACAAGTGATCGCTGGACTGCAAAGGGAGAATGCAGATTAATCAGGAATCAGCACTTGGCATGGGTGGAGAATTGAAATTTTGCAAAGCATGAGCATTTTCTTGCTTTTCATCATATTACATTGTCATTCTTTATAATAACCTAAGTGTTTCCAAAACTTACTAATCAGTAATTATATCAGAATTTCGATTTTTGCTTTAAATGTGTGGTTTAAATAAGGTTAAATATATTTTCACACATTTAAGAAGTTTTTTTTAACTTTTATCAGTACATATGTGCAGGGCCTAATGATCGCATTCCTGTTGGGCGCGGGTCCTCGTTGGAAGAAGGGTCCTTCGTCCTTTGTCATCCTCTTCTTTTTCCCTCTCTCCCCCTGCTCCACCTCTTGATTCTCTTCCCATTCACAAAAGATCTCTGTCTTTTAGTTTGCTCTTTAAATTATTGATTCTTTAGACCACGTGCTATTTAGGCTTGTCATACACGATTTTTAAGACTAAGATATATAAATATTCTTTCCAGACATTCTGTCTGTGTATGTGTGTGGTGCTGGGGATTAAACAGAAAGCTGAGCTACATCCCGCCTTTTTTATTCTGACACATGGTCTCACCAAGTCTAAATTCCCGAGGCTGGCCTCAAACTTGTGGTCCCCTTGCCTTAGCTTCCGGACATTAGGGATTACAGGTAAGTGCCAACACGTGTGGCTTGAAGTGGCTACAACTAATTTAAATGATGGCCAATAGGTCTCTATTATATTGAATTAATTATGAGAAATTAACTACAAGATAAACAAATTTATCTTGTAGTCAGTCCCATAGGAATATTTTCATATATTGGAGAGTACTGAATTTTAAGGTACAGACCAAACTTGAAAAGCAGTGTAAATTTCAAGTTTATTGGAAGGACTTAAATTTTGAAAAGTCAACCTGTTACGAATTTAGATATCAAACTTCTATAGAGAAGTATAATTGATGTACAATGAGAAATAACATTGATTTTATTTCTAAAAATTAGAACAAGAAGTAACCAGGCATGGTGGCAGATATCAGTAATCCTAGCACTTAGGAGGCTGAGGCAGAAAGATTTTCACAAGTTTGAGGCCAGCCTGAATTACATAGCAAGACCCTATTTCAAAAAACAAACAGAAAAATTGTATCAACTTGTTATTATGTAATAGGCATATAAATATCAGTAAAAATCAAAGAGTTTTTTTTGAGGGGTAGTAGGAATTGAACTCATGACCTCACACTTGCCAGGCAAGCGCTTATGTCACTGAGCTAACCCTCTGGCTCTTAAAGTTGAAGTTTTTAAAATATTCATTTTGAAAAAATTGTAGTTAAGAATCAATTGAGAGCCAGGTGTGGCGACACGCACCTACAGTCCCAGAACACAAGAGGCAGAGTAAGGAGGGTCACCATGCGTTCAAGGCCAGCCTGGGCTACATAGTGAGATCGTGTCTCAAAAAGCAAAACAAAGCCAAAAAAACCCCACCAAACAAAACAAATGACCATGAAAGGGAAATGTACCAGCCTGGGCTACACAGTGAGCTCAAGGCCAGCCTGAACTACATAGAGAGACCTTGTCTCAAAAACAGAAAACAAAAGAAAAGCAAAAGAATCAACTGACCTGGGGAAATGGACCAAATACAATTTTTTTCTTATTTATTATCTTTTCCTCTGTCTTCATTTGTTTTTTTAATCGGTACCGGGGATTGAACTCACGACCGTGCACTTGCAAGGCAGGTGCTTATGCCTCTGAGCTAAACCCCAGCCCCTTGTTGTTGTTGTTGTTTGTCTGTTTGTTTTTTGTTTTTGTACCAGTGATCAAACTCAGGACCTTGCACTTGCCAGGCAGGTACTGTGGCACTGAGCACAGTCCTCAGACTTCTGTCTTTAATTTTAGGCCAAATCTACTTTTTTTAAAAAATGCTTTTAAAGCCAAACAGTCTTAGTGTGCTTTAAAAAAAATGCATAAAACACCATTTTTAAAAATCATAAAAAATAGTTCCATATTATTTTATTATGAATATCCTTTTTAAAAAGAGGATTATGGGCTGTGGTTATAACTCCATGGTTGCCCAACATACACAGAGCCCTGGGTTTGATCCAGACATGTAGTAAACAGAAATTAACCTCAAAATAATTCATTATTAGCTCTCATACCTCCATGATCAAATAAAGTGTTTATGAAAAGGATGAAAACATAAGAGAGAATAAATGAATGAATTCCAAACATGCTCCTGTCAGAGATTGATATGGTACTTCGGTTCTCTTTTATTTTTGTATTTTTTGGTACCGGGGATCGAACTCATGACCTCACCCTTGCCAGGCAGGCGATGTGCAGTTGCTCAGAGCATATGGTGTTGTCAGAGAGTTCTCCGAGTTCTCCGGTCACATTTTGGCAAGTTAGTAGACAACAATTTGGTCGGGAATGGGGGCAGAAGGCACAGGCTTCCCCCATAACTGTGTTTTTTTGGTAACGCTTTGTGCACCTTCACATTTCCCTGACTGCCAGGACCTCCTGAGGAGCCACCCAAGCGCCCCTTGGAAGTGGGTCGGCCCCCCCCGCAGCTCCAGGGCCGTGAGAGGCAGCTGGCTGCCAGGTGAGCTGCGCTGTAACTGCATAGCAACAAACCCAGGAAGAGAAGCTTCTACTAATCTTCACAAATCCAGAGAAATTTCTAAAACTTACTCTTTAACCCCGTTGCTCTGGAATGTGGGTATCTTGTTTCTTAAATCCAGGAAGAAAGGCAGTTAGGTGGATGACGAAAATTATCAGATGAGAGTGGTCTTCTCATCATCCACTGTAGATTCTTCCCCAGATTTCAGCTCAGGACATGACACCCCATCGCAGCACTTCGGAGAGTAAGAGGGAGAAAGCTGGAGGCAGATTGTCAAAGAAAAACTAGAAAGATACAGTCACGATAGAGCCGATCAAAATTATTATAGGTAAGGTAATGGAGGAAAAGTTTGTCACCTGGTATGAAGAACTCTAAGTTTTTTAATGTTCGTTGAAGTGCGTCCGCTGTAAGCACGTGATACTGCACTGTTTGAAGTCTGACAGCACTCAGTGTACATACATGTCTCACGTGACTTATAAAACATACACACACGCACATACAATGGTAAAATCAAACCAACAGTGATAAAACAAGGGGCAGACTCTTAGCAATCTTTTCCCTTCGAGAGGGCTCAAGGTAGAAAGAACTTTATGTCACCAGTTTTTCTTTGGGGCTCATTTTTACTTCTCAGTCAGAGTCTATGGCTCCTGCCAGATCCCAGCCACCCCCTCCCCGACCACCACCACCTCCCGGCCACAGCGAGTGCCAGCTTGGAGAGAATGGTAGAAGGTGGTCAGAGCCTTGCACTTAACATTCAAAACACCAGCAGGAAGAGCGTTACAGTGCAATTCAAACAACATCGTTGTTTGCCCCGTGTTCTAATAAGTGTGCCAGTTCTGGAGGGGTGTGAATCACTCCTCTCTTTTCGCTGCTGCGTGCACAGTAAGATTCTCACGAGTCTGTTCATTTTCTACTCCGTGACACCCTACAGTTCTAGCATGTGGTCCAGTACCAAGTGGGATATGAGCAGTATATAATCTAGAAACTTAAATTGGCATGCTGCCCTACCCGTGTTGCCTGGAGGGATCTGGTATAAATGCTAGCAAGTAATGGGGACATTTTATTATAATTATAGGAGAATAAGTTATGAACCCTGAGACCTTGGGCAGAACAAAATCTAAAATGTTCAGCGAATATAATTGTCATAATATTTTGGCGGATGCACATCAGTATCAGAAATGACCACCACTTTTGACAAGTTTGTTCTTTTTAGCCGATTTCCTTCCTGAGCATAAGATATTTAGGTTGAGAGAACACTCCCTCCGCTTCCTCTCTCTCCTTTGTCCTCTCTTTCTCCTCTTTCCTTCCCCTCCTCCTTCATCCTCCTCCTCCTCTTTTTGGAAATTTTCAGGATGGCAAGCACTCTTGAATTGACTCGCAACCTTACATTATCGTGAAAAGTTTTTCAGGTCCATTAGCACATAAATTTCATCCAGTCATTAAATCTTTGTTTATATACACATGAGTTCTTGTTTTGTCTGTTTGTTTTATCTTTTGCACTGCTGGGGATGGAACCCAAGACTTGGGGCACGTTATGCTGCTACTGAGCACACCGCATCCTCAAGAGTCTTAACGAATACCACGGCCCTCCGCCCCGCCAGTCAGTCAAATGAGTTGAGCTGAACCCAGTTCCAAATTTCTGTTATTGTTTTGCTGTTGTTCAGTACTGGGTTCTGAGCCCCGGGGAACTCTATCACTGACCTATATCTCTTGTCTACGTATTTATTTATTTTATTTTGAGACAGGGTCTCACTAAATTGCTCAGGTTAGCCTTAGACTTGTACCCTCCTACCTCAGCCTCCCAAATAGCTGAAATTCCACACAGGTGCCACCACATCGACCTTCAATTTCTTCTTTCAACCAAGTTTTAGGCGAAAGACTTCCTATAGTATTCTTACAGGTATACTATCGTGACTTTCTAGTTACCCTATAATTTTATCTTTTTCAGTGACACGAGATTTCATTAAACAGTGACAAGTGATGGATATATGAAAAGAAACCATAATGACCACTAATATTTTTCTAGATCCTGCACTATGAGTTGGAAAAGATATAAACCCCGGGAGAATGAGATTCCTCACCTACAAATGAATCCAATTTCTCTCTGAAGGTGGATGACACCAGCTTCTCCAAATGGAAGGTAAGAAATCCAACTACTTGTGGACAATTCAACTTGTAGTGAAGAGCCTGCTGCTTCCTGGACTCATCTACTGATTTGCAGATGAGCTGGGCGCTGTGCAAGGCCCTGGAGATGCAGAGGTAAACAAAACAGATGGACCATCTTGCCCAGGAAGTTCCCAGGAGTCTGCTTATTTATTCTAACATCTACCATCTATCAATCAATCTGTCTATTTATCGTCTAGCTAGCTAGGGGTACTGGAGGTTGGACACTGGATCTTAATACTGAGTTACATCTCAGGACTTTTTATTTTTTATTTTGAGACGTGGTCTCCCTAAATTGCCAAATTGCCCACTTGCCCAGGGTGCCCTTGAACTTATGTGATCCTCCTGCCTCGGTTCCCAAGCAGCTGCCATTGCAGTGTGCACCACTGCACCCTCCTGAGTTAATATGCTAATAGGGAAGACACACAAATAAACAGTACACAAAGACCTAAGAAGGGATTTCAGAGCTGGGTGTGGGGCCCAGCACTGGGGAAGCTGAGGCAGGAGGGATAGCTGTGAATTCGAGGGCAGCCAGGGCTATGTAAGCAAGTTTGAGGGCAACCTGAACTACATAGCAAGACCCTGTCTCAAAAAAAAAAAAAAGCAAGCAAGAAAAAAGTATTTCAGCTGCTCTAATGCGCCCTAGGGACAATAAAGCAGGAGAATGCGGGCTGCCTGACTGCCACTGTGGTCATACAGAATCAGTAGGCCTTACAGAGGACTTACCAGGAAAAAGTCAGTTCATTATTGTTGCTGTTGTTATTGTTTTTTGGGGTTTAGGTGTTTTTTTTCAGGGTCTCACTATCCAGTTCAGGCTGGCCTTGAACTCTGTAGCCCACACTGGCCTCAAATTAACAGCGATCCTATTGCCTAAGCCTCCCCAGTGCTGGCATTACAGGTGTGGGTCACCACACCTGGCCTGTCTTCTGTGTGTTTTGCGATAGGCTTCCCCTACGTAGTTCAGGCTGACCTTGAACTCACAGCAGTCCTGCCTCGGCCTCCCAAGTGCGGGGATAGTAGGAGTCCGCCACAGGCCCCGCCTCTTCTCAGACTGTCAGCAGCGCTCCTTGTGCACCCTGTCCCTGCTGATTTTGATGAACGTGGCTGGCTCCTGTTCCGCGACACTCCAGGTGCGATGCCCCGGGTCCTCTCCCTGGCCCAGAACAGGCAGCACTTCTTGTTTCCCAGCGTTCTCTTCGCATCCATAGGGCCGCAGACCGCAGGGCAGGGGGCCACTCGCGCCCCAGGGGGAAGCCTGAGCATCCTCCAGCTGGCCGATGGCTGCTAGGGACCGACCAAGGGCAGGGAGGAAGAAGGAGCCTGTCCTAGGCTAACCCTAACCCTAACCCTAACCCTAACCCTAACCCTAACCCTAACCCTAACCCTAACCCTAACCCTAACCCTTAGAGACCATGACAAGAGATTAAAAAGTCTGTACATGTTCAGTACAAGCAAAACATTTTTTCTAGTATTTTTAATCTGAGGTTGAGGGCCTAGGGCATTATTTATAAAGCACTATGGAAAATGTGGCCTTTAGGTAGGGAGTATAAACCAGCAGCGGTGTCACTCACCTGTAATCCCATCACTTAGTCAGCTGAGGCGGGAAGATTTTGAGTTCAAGACCAGCCTGGACTAACAGTGAGACCGTATCTCAAAATACCACATAAATAATAAACACTATCTGACGAGAAACCAGAGTTCAGAGGGGCCGTGTAAGCAGACACTAAACCTCTCCTGGACAGGGACAAGGCCCAGGTGTAGCCTGAGGTGGCAGATGGCCCGGCATGTGCAGGAGAGAGCTGCGCCTCCCTTGGGGGTGACAGAGGCGAGCGCTCTCCTGAGGCCAGGCCAGTGGGCAGAAGGGAAACTTGGAGTGGCCCTGACAAGCTCCAGGCAGCCGCTGGGTCCAGGGGGAGCCGTGCAGGGCCTTTGCTCAGCATTCATGAGAAAAGGGGAGACGGGGCACGCGATTGAGAAATGACCACACAGGACCCTAACTGTATCCCGGAAGCTGCGAATGGCCATATTATGCTGCATTTTCCTCTGTTTTTTTTTTTTTTTTTTTTGATGTTCTGTGACCAAAATGTTCATGTTTATAATTTAAATGCTAAGAATTCAGCTGGTATTCAGTAACACATGTTATTTAAGGGGACCCGCCTCACAAAAAACAGCCAACAAAACTTTTAACTGAATTCATGCGAGTCAACAGGTTGACCCTGAAGATTTTGTGAAATAATACAATTTGCAGCGACTGGGAGTCGGAATTATCTTCTTATCCTTTTCCACTAAATTTTAAACACGCTTCCAAATATATATATCCATCCAGGTGGATGTTGTGATTCAGGCTTTTTTGTTGTCTAAGAGCAATTTAGTCAACTATGAACTCTCTGGAGAGAAAGAGATCTTAATGTGGATATTGACTGCTCTGCCCAGAATATCCACAAAGCTGGGCTTTTCTGTGTTTCCAGGGCCACCAGAAATCGCTTTCATGCGTTCTTTGAAGAGGCCTTGGCATCTAGACACAAAGAAAAGTGAATTAAACAGTGCCCCCAAGAGATACGATAACAAAGTCCACAGACCTAAAGAGACACTGAATTATAAGTCATTGTAAAAAATATAATTCATGCACGGGCTTTGCAGTCACAATCCTGCCCTTCTGTCTCTCACCTGGCCACACACTCATTGGGGACCCTCGAGCACACAGTCAACCTCAGCTGCCCCCGCTTTCCCGAGAGGAAATGGGGTGCCCTAATCGTGGCACGTGATTAGGTTTAGTAAGAGAAGCCTTCAGGATGCTTCGAGGGTGCTTGGCACGAAGCAGCTCAGCTAACAGGTGCCGTCTTTCCTGCTCCTTTGTTTATACCCAGAGTTGAACCCATGGGCTCGAACTGAGCTGGACGTCCAGCCTTTCTTGTTTTCTATTTTGAGACCGGGTCTCCCTAAATTGCTATGTTGCCCTGGCTGAGCTAGAACTTGCAATTCTGACTCAACCACCCGAAGTGTCCTTTTGAAAAATATGAGCAAACGACCAGGCGTGGTGGCACATGTCTGTAATCCCAGCACTTAGGAGGCTGAGGCAGAAGGATCACCATGATTTCGAAGCCAGCCTGGGCTACACAGTGAGCTCAAGCCCAGCCCTGACTACATAGCAAGACCCTGTCTTAGAAAAAGAAAAAAAAACTAAATGAAAAAATAATAAATGATATATTAAATTATTAGCTTCTACTGAATGCATATCACTTTCATGTCCGCGTAAAGTTTTACTGTCCCAAGTGGAGAACCATCTGTCTCTGAGCTTAGAGACTTATTCTGTTGGCGGTGTCCTAACTCAAAGGGCAAATCAGATATTCAGAGTTTAGGCCAAATGAAGGCAATGTGTAGCATGAGCTAAGAATCTCCCTTATTTTCCAGTTGGCTCTTACATCAGTCAGTCTACTTATTCGCTGTTTATAACTTTTGACTGATTTGATCAATTAACCCAGTAAAGCATTTGATTTCTTAAAATTATATGGCCACAACCACAATTACGTTGAATTTATGGGGAACTATCTATGATTGTAAAGGCATTTTGAAACTTTTAGGTGATATATTACTGTAGGAGCACAGATCATTTAATTTTATCTCATATACTTATTAAGAAACTGAATAGTAAGTTAAAATGCTGGTGGTTTTAGATGAATGTGAGCTGTTCACCTAGTAAGAATTCCTCAATTTCATAGCCCAAAGGGACTTAGAATTTTGTAGGACAAGCTACTATTTTAAGCATAATTTACAATATCCACTTTGACAAGAGTGGAGAGTACACATGTAATTCCATCCTGCAGATCTGCTAACAAGCTGGATGCTAGGTTAGAATGCTGTTGCCAGAAAGAGACGGGCCTGCCATCTCCTCCCAGGGATTTCCGAAGGCACTCGTGCAGGCGGCCATCTGGGCACCTTGGTCCACTTAGCACCGCGGGCCGGACTCATGCATTTGGTGAATCACGGGTGACGTGATGCTCTCAGAAGCTATCAACTTCCTGCGCAGTTTCCACTAGAGGCATGAAATGCTAGATTAGTACAAGCCCCTATCCTTGTCCTCTAGACATTCAGCAACCGACCGGTGTCCTGGGGCATTGTTAGCCACTTATACTAGCCAGGCAGGCAAACCTTTCCGTTCTGTATCCGTGAAGCAAAATTAAACAAGCCATGAATGCATAAGGCAGTTAACAAGTTGAAAATTGGGCAATTATATGTGTCGGGGCTACTTTTCTTACCGCAGAGTAAGTTACTTGTTGGTTAGGGTATATATTTACAAGGGGCAAAGAAATAACATTAGAAAGTAGAGAGTATAAGAAAAGTAGTTTAAACATTTCCACCCGATAGCTTTGCGCAAAAAGGAGTTTTGACTAAAGATTGGGTTAAAAAAGGAAATCAGCTCTTAGTGGTTAAAAAAGAAGAGAATCATATTAAATGCCTGCTATGCGCTAAATGCTTTCTGCGCATAATTTCCTTTAATTCTTACAGTAATCCCTCCAATAGAATCAGTCCCATGTGATAGATAGGTTCATGGAGATTCAGAGAGATCAAGTAACTTGACCAAAGCCGCAGAAGGTCAAGTTTCAAAAATGGGACCTGAATCTGTCAATCTGCCTCACCTGCCATGGTCTACCTGTTCCATCTCAGGGTGGCCATCTGTCCTAAATTGGCCCAGGATTGAGGATTTCCCTCACAATGGATTTTTTGGGTGTGTGCCAGAGATCAAACTCACGACCTCACACTTGCCAGGCAAGCACTGTGCTGCTGAGCTAAATCCCCAACCCTCACATTGGATTTTCTATTTTATTTATGGATTTGTAAGTCTATCTATTTATTTATTTGCAGTACCGGGGATTGAAGCCATGGCCTTCACCCTGAGCTACGTCCCCTGCCCTTTTTAAATTTTAAGGCAAGGTTGTGTTTGGTTGATAAGGGTCTCACTAGAACTTGTAGTCCTCCTGCCTCAGCCTCCTGGAATGTGGGGATGACAGGTGTGTGCTACCATGCCTGGTTGCACCTTCAGTTTTAAAAGCATGGTAACTGGGGAAAATTGGGAGGAGCTGGTCACTCTGCTTGGTGGGGTCGCTTGGATCTGGAACGTCCTCCTGAGGCTGGCATGTCAAAGACTTGGTCCCAGCCCATGGTGCTTTTAGGAAGAGGGTTTGAATGGCAGGGAGATGGTCACTGGAGTACACTCTGGGAGGGCACCTTGGGATCCAGCCCCTCTTAGTTTTCCCAGCTGCCACGAAGTGAGCAGTTTACCCCCTACACGTTCTCTGCTACGCTGGCTCGCCACAGCCCCAAAGACAACACAACCACAACCGTGGACCGGAACCTCTAAACCAAACCTTTCCTTTTTCAAAATGTCACTTAACTTTTTTGTTTGTTTGTTTATGGTGCTGGGGATCAAACCTGGGCCTCATTTATGCTAGGCAAGTGCTCTACCACTGACTCACACCCCAGCCCTGGTCTTTCCTCCTTCTATACTGATTATTCCGGGTGTTTGTCACAGCAATGGAAAGGTGACTAGCATGAATGGGCAGTGCTTCCTAAGTCCGATTTCAAGCCATACACATGGGAAGCCCAGATCTTTTAGTTTAGAAAACATATCCTACCTTCCTAATTCCCCCTGGAGAAAGCAATGGCACTTCTGCCAAATTCCCATATCCTTAGCTCATGTAGGTTAAGGTCAGCCGTTTTCAGTTTTCGATTTTGTGTGCCATGGGTCTCCGTCACACTCCGTCCCCCGTCACTGCAGTGAGAATCAGCCACAGGGAACACAGAGTTAAATGGGTGTGGCTATGTGCCAAGGAAACTTAGCTACCCAAACTGGAGGCAGACAGTTTGCCAAACTCTAATGTAGATTATTCGTAAAGAATAGTCTTTGCATAGATAACACATTTTAAAGGAACTGTTTCCAGAAGTTACTTTAACTGGGGCTAGGGTCAATGGGCAGTTGAGAGCCCTCTTGAATTAACCTATTTGTCAGTCATCCATTTCTATTACTTTAGGAATGGAACTTGGGACTATGGAATTTGACTTTCCTAACCCTAACCCCTTTACCCATAGTGTGTGTGTGTGTGTGTGTGTGTGTGTGTGTGTGTGTGTGTGTGTGAAGGCACAGTGTGTGATTTCTCACCACAAACTTATTTCCTCTTTTCTGTCTATTGGGAGATATTGGACATATTCATTTGTCCACCACTCTTTTTTAAAAAAATCTTTTTGTTTTTGGTACTAGGGATCAAACTCATGACCTTGTGCTTACCAGGCAGGCATTTGAGCCACTGAGCCAAAGCCCTGGCCCTCTGTTGCTCTTTTTGACAACTTGTTTTATTTCCAAAATATTTAAAAAATAATTCTCATTATATTCTGCATAAACTTGTTAAGATATGTTTATTTGCATCAAGGTAGCATTTTCTTTAAATGCAAGCTGGAAACAAGGTGAGGTTTTGCTGTACTGAAGAGCAAATACCACTTGTTCACTAGAACGGATGCTGGCATCCTGTTGCCCATCCCTGCATGCCTTTTGTGTGATCACTCTTTAGTATGGAGGGGCAGCAGGGACCACACAGGGCCTTGTGCCCCAATTCCAGACAGGTCCCACAGAGGCGAAGTGCAAAGCAACTTGTCCTCAGATGCAAAAGTAGCAGTGGGTTTGTTAGGGCTTTAGTTTGAAGTACCCCCTAAAACTTCACGTGCTAGGACTTGGCTGCCTGCTGATGGTCTTTGGGGAAGCGGTAAGATCACGAGGGCTCTAAGTTCACCAAGCGGATGGATCCACCGATGAGACCACGGTTTGCCGGCACTACCGGGAGGTGGTGGGAACAGAAGGTATCCAGTGGAAGAAAGTAGGTCATGAGGAGGTGGCCTTGGGGACTTTATCTAGTCCCAGCCTCTTCTCTTGGGCTCTTTCCTGCATGTTTCTTCTTCTCAGCTGCTAGGAAAGTACACACAGTGACTTAGTAGCTCCTGTAAATTCTCAAGCAGGAGAGCTACAGTGACGGAAATGGTGCTTTAGGCAGCACATTCTACGGTGCCCTGGACGGTGGGGCTCGGAGACTCGGGCTGGAGCTGGCTCAGGGCATCAGAGGCAAAATGCACAGTAAGAAGCATGTCCAGGGACACTCACAGGAAGGGAGAGGAAGTAGTGTCGCTCCCTGCAGGTCACCCGGGAGGAGGTGGCGCAGCTTTGGGAAGATGACTTTCCCTTGCAGCCCCTTGAACATGTGACTTCTCAGGGAGAGCAGGTGGCAGACTGGAATGCTGCAGATTTAATGTAGCCTCCTTATAGTGGTGACCTCGGGGCTGGGCAAGGAGGTGCCTGTCTTTTCCTACCTCTGGCTGCCTAAACGATCTCTGCCCACTCTCTTGCATATTTGGCTGCAGTCTCCCACCTCTTCTGACTTACTCTGGCCACATAGGCACAAGCTCCCCGAAAATGTGCACACCGGACGCTTCTCAGCAGATTCAAGGTTCCCCAAGTCAGGATTGTTAAGTTAACCTATAAATGGCTTGAGCAGCCTGCCCTGCCGTGGCCAGCTTCTAGCAAGGGTTTTTACATCTCAGTGCCCTGGCTGGGCTTTGCACATAGCATGCTTACTGCTGACCTGTTAATTGGTATGTCTGCACTGGACTTGTAAGAACTGACTTCAACTGCTTCTGACTCCCCCCACCAAATCCTTTAAAGAAGTCATCACAATGGCTAAGAATACGAAACACACAGTAATATTTAGATCATGCAAGCATTAATCAAGGCACTACGATGGTTTGATGATAAAAATCAGGATCAGCTACATTTCACAACTGTTTATCAGTTTAACACTGACTGCAATTTCTCAACCTTGCACTTGTAAGAAAGACACTGATATTGAAGATTATAATGATATCCAGTAGGAGAGAATACTGTGATAAATAATGTAGGTTTTTTATGCTGCAGTTACTTTCCTAAATTACTTATGAAACAGCAACACGTAAGACTGGTGCTACTGGGAAAGGTGACATCAATTTCTTATTTAACAGTGGAGTCACTAAGAAAAGAGGAAGAGAGGTGCAGAAGGGAGGTTGGGAGTGGAAAACTCCTTGGGTTTAATGCTGATTCTGGTATCTGGAGAAGCCGCATGTTTGGCTTGGCTGAAGGATATCGAAAGAAAATGATATTTGTTGTAGCCAAAGCAAGCATTTTTTTAATTTCTGTTTTCCACATGCAGGCCTATGAGTAACACAGAGCACATTTTATAGTTGTACATTTTGGGAAAATATGTAGCATTATAATCATCACAATGTCAAACACATTCCTTATGCTACTAATGTTCATCAGTTGAAGAGTTCTGCATGAGCAAAGAAGAGGGAAATTAGCAATACAAGAAATTTCATTACTCCTGTGCTTTTGGTGTGGTTCAAACCAAGAGATCTCTACACCTGCACTGTCTCGATCATGTGAACATTTATTTTATAACCTGTTCCAAGAGCACATGGTTCAGGCATCATAATAACTTATTTAAAAGAGCCCTCACTGCCAAGAATATTTTCCTTGACCTTACTGAGGCTGTTGTTTTCTGGTTTCACTAGAGATGGTAATATCTCCCATTCTCCATAATCTCCAAGAGTTTAAAGTTCTTTATGGATCTTTGACCCCAGGTAAAAACAGAACCAAATGCACACACTCCCAGGCAGCCTTCACCAAGCAATCAAACAAACTGAGCAGGCTTTATGAATTGCCATGGCCTGCACTCTGATGATAGTTATCCTTGCCCACCAGAGACGACGTTTGCAATAGACTTCATAGCCCTCCATATTTTGAGAAGTTGGCTTTACATGTTAAGACTGGAAATAGAAGAAACCAATAAAAACAAGAAATCACTGATAATGCTAATAAAGCCTCCAGCTTGGTGCCTAATATGTGCTCAAATATTATAAATGTTATAGCACTTGGGAGCCTGAGGCAGGAGGATCACCAAAAGGCCAGCCGAGGGTACATAGTGAGTCCAAAGCCAGCCTAAACTGCATAGTGAGACCCTGTCTCAAAAAGACAAAACAAACCAAACAAACAAAAATTGAAAAAAGGGAAATGTCCAACTTTCCTAATTGCCAAAAATAATCTTTCTTATAAATTAATCACTGGGGTTTGTTCTCCTGTTCTGAGGGTTGGAAGGGTGAGCACCAGTTAAGGTGCAAAACGGCTCATTTATTTCCGTTAATAATTAACCTCAAGGCCTCACCGCCAGGATTCTAATCTTGGCATTGAAATAGCTACAGCCATTGAGGAAACACCTCAAAACTGACTCACACTGCGGGACCTGCAGTACGGTGCCACCTTCCTTGCCGCAGGCTGGGATGGGAGGGCTAGAACTTTGGCGTCCCTTGATGTCTCCTTTAATGAGGGAGCTGGAGAAGGCAGGGGCTGCACGGTGCGTGTTGCACATCACCGGGATCATTGCTTCTGTGGCCAGGCTGTGTCCAAGCCCATTACCTGGATGGCTTTCCCCGCTCCAAAAGCCAGTTTCAGCTGACCAGAGTCTGGCCTCCTGCGTGGGACAGCCTTGTCAGCCTCTAAGACACGCAGAACAGAGGTCGGTTCTGAGACAGCAAAGAGGCCGCACAAATGTCACACCTTAACCTCACCTTTTTGCCTGGCAATGGCGGTACATGTCTGTAATTCCAGCACTTGGGAGGCTGAGGCAGGAGGTTCACTTGCTATGAGTTCCAGGCCAGCCCAGGCTACAAAGTGAGTTCAAGGCTGAACTGTGTAGTGAAACCCTGTCTCAAAAAAGACCTGGGGTGGGGGTGGGGCAGCAGGAGAAGAACCTAAAGGATGATCCTTTCTTTTCTTTTCTTTTCTTTTTTTTTTTTTGTACCAGGGATTGAACTCATGACCTCGTGCTTGCCAGGCAGGCACTTTTGCCACTGAGCTAAATCCCCAGCCCCTTAAAGGATGATCCTGAAAGGCAGAATTTGGGTCCCCTTCATATCCAGGACTAGGTATAGTGTTTGCCCCTCATAGGTACTCAGTGAAGTTTTTTGGACAAATTAACAAAAGAGTTAAGTGCTATAATTTGGATGCCAAAGTGCCACATGGTGAGGGTTAGTTCCCAGCTTGGTGCTCTTAGCAGGTTGTGTGGGACCTTTAAAAGGAGGGGCCTAGTGGGAGACCTCAGACAACTAGTAGGGTGGCCTCAGCAGGGATGGCAGAAATCTCATCCCTTCCCATCTCTTTCCTGGGTGTCTTGGCCATGCAGGGAATGGTTTTGTCCTGTGCTCCTACTCTAATGAGCTGCCATGCCACGGGGCCAAGTGACCACAGACAGTCCCCCAAAACTCTGAGCCACAATCAACCTTTTCTCTCTTTTTTTTTTCCTTTTTAATGTTTCTTGGTGTGGAGGATTGAATTTAGGGCCTTCCATATGCACAGTCTACCCTGAGCTAGGTTCTTAACTCTACCTTTGTCTGTTTGAGTTGATTATCTCAGGTATCTTGTTAAGTACCAGAAAACTGACAAGCATGGTAAGCAAATCAGGATTTTTGGTTCTCTACGCTTTCCTAGGAGAAGTATCTCAATTTAAGGACAGACATTTGTGTTTTGTAAAAGTTGCCTCCAAGTTGATGGTCTGGTGAATCCAAAAACCTGACTAACCAAAACAACTGTATAAAACTTTTGTTCTCTTCTGGTAGTCACTGGGAAGCATATTTCCAGGTAGGAAGGGATATCTTTTGAACTTTAGTGGGTGATTTAGGAATGAATCCTTGTCCCCCATGAACTCCTTCAGACTTCTACGCTATGCAGGAACACAGGCCTATTTCTAGCCAGTTTGCTAGCTGCCTGTATCTCCTCACCTCGCTTGGACACATCTGTAACAAAGACCATTATTTCCAAATAGGTTTAGTGGAGTTGTGGGCTCTCTGTTTTTCCCACCAAGAAAAAAACGAATGCACATGTTTGCTTGCTGTAATTTTAGACAATTTCTTGCCTCTCACTGGGATCGCACCTTGACTTGTGACTCAATATGCCCATTAGGGGGTAGGACATGCAACCCTGGAATACTGAAGATTGAAAGAGGGGTGCTCAGGGTAACCAGATGCTGTGAGACAAGTTTTGCACATACAGCTTGTGAGCAGGAGAAGACATTCTGGTACCATCTGTGCACGTCAAGAGATCACACAGAGGCACAGATCACAAGCGATCGATCACAAAAGACAGTCAAGAAACCTTCCATAAGCCGGTAATCATGCAGCAGCCGAAGCTTCCTGTAGGAACACTCAAAGCTGTATCAGAAGGCTTGCTTCTGAGATCTGAACCCTCAAATCTCTTTGAGGAGGCGTCGGCCATAAAACGTTTTTATGTGGACCACGTTTCCTTTCCCGGAGACGTCAGAAAAGCACAGCACTGCCTTACAAGTCTAAAAAGGACATTTTGCTCCCTTTCTTAAAACCTTCCATGGCACGGCTCCACCTTTGGTTCTGAATCACACAGAGATGGATATTTTTGTCCCTGAGCCAAGAAGACTATTCTGTGCGTCTTTCACACAGCAGCTGTAATTCACCAAAGAGAAGAGCTTTATACCTGATTTTTCCTACAGTGTTTAAAAAACTTGCACTGGGCTTTTGCAACATTAGTTTTTTCCATACCCAAGGAACCATCATGAGTTAGTGGAAGGAAAAACATTAACTGCCCATCAGCCCGGGGAGAGGTCAAGGGACACATTCAGAATCACATGGTGACTCAGAATACCTGCCGAGGTAGTTTCTCCATCAGCTTGGAGGTTAGCTATTTAAACAGCAGGAGCTATTTGCTCCTTTGGAAGTTGCTGGCTGTTTGGAAGTGGCTGACATCCACAGGAAGAGGGAATATCACTTAGTCTTCACTCACCACCCCCATCCTTGCAGTAAAAATAAAAATACACCAAAAAAGCTTGCAGAAAATTCCTCTCATGACATCCA
The DNA here is from genome assembly GCA_004027295.1 of Dolichotis patagonum. NCBI lineage: Eukaryota > Metazoa > Chordata > Mammalia > Rodentia > Caviidae > Dolichotis > Dolichotis patagonum. The sequence goes on from PVJX010019205.1 coordinate 31,384, forward strand.
TGGTCGGCTATGATTAATTTGGAAGCCACGTCAAGGGGCTGAGGTTGATATTAAGGAGCAGGTCTGTGACTTGGCGGTCACTCTCCTCCCTGCTCTGACAGTGACTCTGAGAAAAGATGGTCCCGAGGTACCAAGACCAGCACCCAGCCCAACTTGGTATTTTCACACTGCTTAGGAACGCGGCTTTCCATGTATCTTTTTCCGTCTTTGTCAGATGATTGCCCTGCAGAAAAACGTTAGATCGTGAAGGGGAGACGGAGGCAACTTAGTACCATGAGCCGCGGTCGAGCAGTTTAGGGTCAGCTCAGACACTTTTGGTTCTGCGTGAAAAGCTTACCCTTCCTATCTTCAGCTATATTAAACTGTATTTTCTCGGAATCCATAAAATGATCTTAGAAGTTGGTTGGAACCTCCTCAGGCCTTTCCACAGCTGGGGCAAAAATACTCGCTTTGCTCCAACTTCCTCACCAGCCTATTGAGCGATTTTGCTTCTTTTCCCTCTGGGGCTCTTTTCCTAGGCCCTCTTCTGCCAGCTGGCTGGAGGGTCTCTCTGAGCCTGCCACAGTTCCCGATTTTGTTCTCTAGGCACTTTAGAAATCTCCCTCTTCCTCGGCAGCCCTCTTTGGCCTTCAAAACAAAACCCAGACAGCTCCCCACCCCCCGTCAGCCTGTTCATTTATGTCTTCTGTATTAGTGTACACACACGTGTAGCTTTCTCCAGCTACCTGACAGAGTGAATCAAATTCTTCAACAGTGGTAAATCTAGCAATCAAAATCGACCATGAATCGGGCACAGTGGCGCACAGCTGTAATCCCAGCACTTGGGAGGCTGAGGCAGGAGGATCACTATGAGTTTAAGGCCCAGCCTGAAGTACATAATGAGACTGTGTCTCAATTTAAACAACAACAACAAAAGCTGATCTTTAGGTTCTGAGACTCCTAATAACGTCACAAAATGCGCACGTCAAGTGAACACCGAGTTTGGTGATGACAGGGAAAGAAAATGCCTAGAACTCTTAGTGACCTGGTGATTGGCCATTGCTCACCTTGCCGAGTGAACTTCCTCTGACTGATAAGAATCCCAGAGCGGGTCCCATCAGACAGAATAAACAGAGTTTGGGGCAGAGAGGGCTGGGGATATAGGTTAGGGTTTAGCATTTGCCTAGTGTGTGTGAAGGCCCAGGTTCAACCCCAGCGCTGCAAATCCTACATTTAAAAAAAGAAGAAAAGCTTTCTTTACAGACTGAAGGAAGCCAGCCTGGTGACAGTGTAGATTTTATTTGGTGGTGCCAAAAGATCAGACATCAGGCCCCAGGCATGCTACACAAGTGCCACACCCCTGAGCTGCACGACGGCCTGTTTGTGTAAATTTTAGATATGAAAAACTGCAGATACTGGCTTCAGGTATTAGCAAGCACCAACTTGGGTTTTTGATTCCTCCTTAATAAAACTTCTCATTAAAAAAATGGGTTAAAACACAAACTTGAACAGCTTAATTTCTGAAATGATAAAAACAGGAAAATGAACAAATCTATATAGATGTGTACAACAGGAGAGATTTTATTACCAGGTCCTACAGTGGGGGAGTACACTAACCCCGGGGGCTAACCAAGCTCCTACTGGAGAGGCGTGGGAAAGGGTGTAAAAATGTCTCTCAGGATGAGAGCCCACACCATGAAGAAGCAAAGAAATCCAGCAAAAACTAGAACCTGACTGGGCACACTGGACTCCTGTGACCCTAGTACATGGGAGGCTGAGGCAGGACAGTTGCTGTGAGTCTGAGGCCATCCTGGGCTATACAGGGAGTTCAAATCCAACTTGGACTATGTAGCAAGACCCTGTCTCAAAACAAAAACAGAAAGCACAACCACCAGACTTGCTGCTGCTATTGCTTTGTCTGTGAAATTTACCTTTCTTTTTGTTCTCTTCTACCAATGACATACGAGTGTCTCACAGGCAGCTCAGCTGTTATTACGTCTGCCTTCAGCCTAAAAAGAAGACACCTGATTTATGTTGTGCGTTCAGGTTACCACAGTGCCTCAGTTCACGAATGTGTTTATTTGTGAACAGTTTGGTTCACAAACAGAAGCATTTGGCAAAATTTTGTTTTTGTTTGCGAATTCTACATCAAGTGACAAACATGACCATGGCCATCTTTTCCAGAATCATCGAACCAATTAAGTTCGTGAACTGAGGCCCCACTGTGTCTTGGTCCCTAAGTGTCAGCTCAGTGGGTGAAGTGGGGGGAGGCATCAGCCAAATGAAAAATGGGTTTCCCACAAGTTCTCCTCCACTAATTTCATTTTATTATCCAGGCACGGGTGCAGGTTTGTTACCCTTAACCCATCTTCTTTCTTCATCTTTAAAAAGAAAAAGGTACAGTAAGGAAAGGAGAAGGTAATTTCTGAATTCTTATCCCATCAAAGTAGCCTGATTTTATGATATTAAAACTCCAGCTGGGTATTACATTCATATTCAGGGGTTTTTCATGCACAGGCTCTGGTTGAATCCTGGTGTGGCAGTGTGGACTTGTGCTGAGGGTTAGAAAGACCACAGTCCTACACATTTTAACTCTACTCTGCATCTTCGCCTGTCGCCTCAGCTGAAAATTGATACTGTATCCAAACCAAGCCGTTGAGCTCATTTTCCACAACATACAGTATAATCGTTAGCATTTTATTTTTTCCTCAAGAATTTACATTAATCCAGTTCGAATTCTAGAAGGAAGTCATTTAGACTTGGGAAATAATAAATCACAGACAAATCTGAGCCAGTGATGATGGTCAAACACATACACACAAAAAGATAGAGATAATACACCTTAGCAGTTTTCACAAGGAGCTCTCACCCTGGAGATGAAATAGAAATTACACTGGTTTTGTTTTTGGCACCGGGGATGGAACCTAGGGGTTCGTGCACACTAGGCAAACACTACCACAGAGCTGCATTTCCAAGTCCTTTTTTTTCATACAGGGTTTTGCTAACTTGCCCAGGCTGGCTTCGGGCTTGTGACTAGCCTACATCTCTCCTGAGTAGCTGGAATTACAGGTGTGATCCACTGCACTCTGCTCAAAATTACACTTCTTCACTCAAATTTTCTACTTTGTGGAATATTTGGTATATTGACACCCTCCCTCTTATTTTTATTATGAAATAAAACTTCTTTTTCTGTAGAACAAGTATTGGGCCCATAAAAAAAATCTAATGAGCTCAATCAGGATACGGCAAAACTTTTTTTAAAAATCGCATAAAGAATGGCCCTGAAGCAAGACCAGCAGATTGTTTGTAGCTGTTGGTTTCAAACAGGAGCCTAAAGAGAATTCTTTCTGTGGTCTGTTGGCCATTTCAGAACTTTGGAAATGTAATGGTCAATTCATCAGAAAGAAATAGCAGGTGAGTGTGGCAGACTTTAGGGGGCCTGCAAGGGAGAGACCCTGGTGCCTTGGGACCTGCACCATGCGGCTGACTCGGAAGGAGGAGCTCCTCCCCTCTCGGGGGGTGGGGTGGCCGAGAGTGTGGTAGACTTTCAGCAGCCTGAAGGAGAGAGACCCTGGCGCATCGGGACCTGCACAGTGCAGTTGACTCGGGGTGCCAGGAGAACAAGGAACTCCTCCCCTCTCTGGGGGGGGGCTGTGAGCCTGCCAGCACGTGGGCTGAGAATCAAACATCTCATGTCGTCCTGTCCCCTGTCCCGTGTCCCCCCTCCCTTAGCAAGTGGGAGCCAGTGAACTACACATCTTGTGAAAAGATTGGCTATGGGAAACAACCTAAGTGCCCATCAACTGAGGAATGGATAAAAAAGTTGTGGCATTTTTATACAATGGAGTACTACTCAGCTATAAAGAATGATCACATTGAGATATTTATAAATAAATG
>PVJX010019206.1:0-35232 GCA_004027295.1 Dolichotis patagonum
AGGAGCAGGAGCAGGAGCAGGAGCAGGAGGAGGAGCAGGAGCAGGAGGAGGAGGAGGAGCAGGAGCAGGAGCAGGAGCAGGAGGAGGAGCAGGAGCAGGCCCTGGCCCTGGCCCTCCTTCGGCAGCGGGCGGAGGAGGAAGTCTGGGAGACACAGATGACCCTGGACGGGCTGCTCTTGAAGCACCAGCTGGAGGTCAGCCGCTCCCCACTGCCTGGCCCCCTGGCCTCATAAGGGCCCCATCACTTTCCTGCCAGCCCTGCCCAAGGCCCCTTGGCAGTGGACACCCAGCAGGGACAGAGCCGGGCCCTGCCACCCCAAAGCAGGGGGCACAGCTCCTGCAGGGGCTGTGTGTGGGCTCCTGGGAGCCTCAACCCACAGCAAAGCCTCAAAGCGGGGCCAAGACCAGACCTGGGCCACAGAGGGCAACCTCAGCCTCCCACTGTCCTTGCCCCAAGATTGTTAGGCCCAGAGCACAGGGACGCCACTGTGTGCCAGTGCCCCTGAGCCCTGTTGGATGGGCAGCCCAGCACCTGGGCCTGCAGAGGAAAGTGACCCAGCCTGGAGGTGTGACCCTGGGCCGGGGGCACTGATCAGCTGGTGGCTGGGACCTGGCGAGGACATGACTTTCTTCACTGTCCATCACCTAAGGCCTGCCACAGGACACACATCTGAGCAGGGGTTCCCAGGATGGTAGCAGAGCCTGGGGAGCCTTGCATGTGTGTGCACACACATGTGCATGTGTGTGCAGTGGACCTCTCAGACCCACAGAAGCGCAGAGATGCCTGGCCGGCCCCTCCCTCCCATGTGGCTGGCATCTGCCCATCCTTGGAGCTGCTGTTTCCCTGTCTGAGGCTGTGCCACCCCTCCAGCACCCCCCCCCCCGGCTGTGCGCCTGCTGGGCGTAGGTCCCTCTTCCCCTGAGGTTGCTGGCAGGGCAGTGAGGTGCCCCCCACCCTCCACAGCACTGCCTCCCTGTCCCCACAGGGGTTGATGGAGAAACACAAGGCCCACAGCAGGCTGGAAATGGCTTCGGGGCTGGAGCAGCCACAGATCCATGCAGACCCAGTGCCAGTGCCCACGGCACCAGCCCAGAGCCCTGAGCCAGCCAGAACCAGGTGAGGCCAAGGCCCAGGCCACCACCCTCCCAGTGCTGAGGAGGGCAGGCGGGGCGCCCCCCGGGGCGGGTGGTAGGTGCAGGCCCCAGTGGTAACACCTCTGGTGCACATTCCCACCTGACAGGTCAAGCCCAGCCCTGGGCAAAGATGTGACTGGGTCCTCCCAGGGTCCTGAGGAGGGGCAGGCCAGTGCAGAGGGCAAGTCAGCTTCAGCAGGTGAGTGTCACCTGTCATCTGTGTTGGCAGGTAAGGGAGGAGCTGCCAGCCTGGTGCTGGCCCTGGCTGTGAGCACACTCTCTAGACTCCCATCGGCCGCTTCCCACTCACCGCAGCCACAAAGCATAGTGTGACTGCGGTTCCTCAGCCTGGGGGTTCAGCCTGGAGGGCTGCCTATCATGGAAGCTTTTCCGCTCTTGAAAGGAGCATGTGTCTGCCTCTGGGCAGAGAGCCGTGAGGCCGATTAGACCCCGTTGCCTGCCAGCCAGCATTGCTCAGATTGACTGGACCTTCATGGGTTTCCACCTGACTGCTGCGTTGGTCCCCAGCAGTGGCTGTGAACTGTGTAGCTTTCCTTGCAGTTGCAAGGAAACTTGTGCACACACAAGACAACTGCGTGCCTGACACCACTCTCCCTTGTCTTGGTGCCATGACCCCGGCTGCCCTTGCAGGTTGCTGCTCTGAAGCCCACTTCAGTACGCAGGGCCACTCAGCTCTCTTTCACTAGGGTGAGAATAAACCTCAGCAACCTCCTTCCCGACTCTCTTGCTTTCAGCTTATCTGTGCCTTGGCTTTTCAAACATGTTTCTTGTGGTCAGCATACAGTTGGGCTTTGTTTCTTTTTCTTTTCTTTCTTTTTTTAAATCCAGTCTCTGCCTTCTGAGGTGCATGTGCAATGAGAATATCCACCTGGTTAGGGTTGAGGCTTGTTTTCTTTAGTCCTCTGTCCTTTATCCCACTTTTTTGCCTCCTTTTGAATCACAGGAGGAATTACCAATTGCATTCTCTCTCCATCATTGGCTTGGGAGCCCTGACTCCTTGCTATTGTAGCATTAGCTTTAGGATCAATAATAGCACATGCAGTCTCCCTTGGGGTGGTGGGTGCCACCCACAGCACGAGGCCTCACAGTACCTGCTGCTAACATCCCCATGGGTTTTTTGTTGTTGTTGTTGTTGTTGTTGTTGTTTTTGGTACCAGGGATCGAACTCATGACCTCATGCTTGCCAGGCAGGTGCTTAAGCCACTGAGCTAAATCCCCGGCCTATCCCCATGGGTTTTATTTCAGATGTGTGGCAAGCTCCACAATACATTGTTATTGTCTCATTTAAACTGTCAGTCACCTTGTTGCCCATTTTAAGTTACACGTGGGGCCCTGCACCCACCCACAGAGTCACCAGGTCACATTTTCTGACCACTGGCATCCTGAAATCACTGTGTCACTGTCCTCAGCAACACACAGCTATTCGGTGTAGACCGAGGTTCCAGCTGGTGTCCCTTCCCTGGGCCTGAATGATTCTCCTCCCCATTTCCAGTGTGCGTCCACTGGACTGCTTTAACATTGGTGGATGTTACAGTGGACGGCCATCTCTGTGCGGCCACTGTCCCTCGCACTTTCTTCCTGACTCAGGATCTGGGTGGACACTCTTTCCTCAGGCAGGGATGGAGCTTGGGTGGAGCATACAGCAGCCCGGACCTGGTCCCCGGCACTGGTGCACAGGACAGGGGGTGTCTCCGTGCCATGGTCTTCTTGCTCCAGTGAGAAGCTGCACTTCCTGGTTCCCAGTCACTTTGCGCTTCCACACTTTGGGCTCAAGTCCATCCCATGGTCCCTAGAGACCACTCTGATACACATGCCTTTGGTGTTGTTTTCCTTCGTGTGTCCCATGCTGGTGTCTGCTGAGTCTCAGGCCTGGGGTTTTATGGCTTTCTTCAAACTTGGGAAACTCCCAAGGCCTATTTCTTCCAGTGCTGTTTCTGTCCTGAGGGAGCTCTTTACGCGTGCAGCAGGGCACAAGAAGCAGTGTGCTCTTTTCTTCCACAGTGTGTCATCTGCCATCATCCCACCAGTCTCATCTCCAGTACTTTTTTTTTGAGGCAGGGTCTCACTATGTCATTGAGGCTGGCCTTGAACTCCCTATGGAGCCCAACCTGGCCTTGAACTTGTGGTGATCCTCCTGCCTCAGCCTCCCCTGTGCTGCGATTACAGGCATATTCCACCATGCCCCATTTAAATTGCATTTCTAAGAGCTCCATTTAGATCTTTTCTTTGTCTTCCATGGTTCACTTAATTTTTCTTGTCTTTTCTTTTTTTTCTTTTGGAAGTACTAGGGATTGAACTTAAGTCTTCACATTGAGGTGCGTGCCCAGCAACCCCTTTTTAATGAAAGTCTCTTAGGGTCCCGAGTCACTAAATTATGTGGCCTGGGTTTGCACTTGCAATCCTCCTACCTCGGCTTCACTTAACTTTTTTAAGCACACAGAAAAAAGTTATAAAAAACCTTCAATGATTGCTGTAAATTCTAACATTGAGCAAGGCCTGGGTCAGTTTGTATTGCCTCTTCCTGTCTTCATGGGCCATGGTGCCCTGCACCCTTCCCTGCCTAAGGAGCCTGGTGGATCTTGCCATGGTGGAGGCTGGTGTCCCTGGGTCTCCACGCACACCTTTGTCTCTGCTCTGGACGGCAGGTATCCAAGCTGATCTGATCCTCACTGTTCAGCTCAGAGCCCAGGCAGGGCTACATTTCCCACACCGAGGCAGGGTGCTCTGTGTACACTGCCCGTGAGCTGACCACGGGGCTGTCCGGGTCAGCTGGTAGAAACGGACTAAATTCCCAGCCTTCCCAACCCCAGGACACCTCTTTCCCTGCCGCCAGCCGCTTTTTACCTGGGCTACATGGTGGGTTCACTGCCAGCACTCCAGTACTCAGTGCTTTAGGCAGGCTCTATCTGACCACTTCCCGAGCTGCCAAGCACCCAGACTCAGCTCCATCTCCTCCACCTCAGTTTCCCGCCCTGCACTCAGCCTGGAAACTCAGCCTTGAGACGCGGGCCCTCAGCCCTGACAGTGCGGGGGCCCACGTCAAGCCCTCCGGCCCCAGCGTGGAAGCCAGGCTGTTGTCCCGGGTGCTGCAGGCCCCTTCCAACAGGGCCTCATGGGACCCGGCGTGGAGCTAAGTGCCTGACTGGACTCGCCTTTGCCCCACCTCTCGGAAGAGGAAGAACAACCCTGGGCCCGGCGCCCACCTGACCCCTACCTGCTCTCTCTCTCAGGGCGGGCTGCTCCGGACCCAGCCTCCGACCCAGGCCCCGGCCCAGGGCCCACCCAGCCGCGCCTGGCCAGGCTCTGCCCTCCAGACGGCTCCGCCCATCAGGTAGGGACAGTAAGGGAGGGGCACGGTCCGGGGTGCATGCACTGGGTGTGGCATCGGGGCCCTGGAGGCTCCACCAAGCCAGGCTGAGAGGGCTCCCTGCCATCGGCAGCCACCTGGCCAGCTGGCCGCATAGGCCTCCTTCCTGCGCTGGGCCACAGGTGCGAGCCCCGCGCAGCAGTTCAGGGCAGGGGCACCGGCTTCTCGGCACTCTCTGGAGCGCTAACAAAAGGGCACAGCCTAGACCGCGATGAGGACCCGCTGCCCTCGGGGAGCAAGAGGCCGCAACCGGAGAAGAGGGTAACGCAACTTCGGTCTGCCTCCCCCAGGGGAGCGCGGCGGGAACCGAGAGTGCTAAGCCTGGAGCCGGCGGGGCCGTGGACCGCCCCTCGATCGCGGTGCTGGAGCAGAGGCTGCAAGATGAGACGCTGCAAGAGCAGCACTGGGCCGCGCTGCTGCGCCTGCGCGAGATGGTGAGCGAGGAAAAGGCCTGCGCCGAACGCGCATTGCAGGAGCACCAGCGAGGGTAAGCTCACTTGAGGCCGGACCCGCCCCGCCCACTAGCCCCGCCCACAAAGCTCGTCCAATAACCACGCCCAATGGCCACAGTAGCCCCCGCCCTTCTCAGAAAGGCCCCGCCCCGTCCATATGGCCACGCCCTCCCTGGGACTGGGGGAATAGCTCCTAATCCGTAGTAATAAATGCGCAATAATAAACGCGGGATTGCGGAACAGGCGATAAGGCAGTAAGGTATCCCCCAAACAACCAATGGACACCACGGCCCCCCAGAGCTGTCCCAGTGCCCCTAAACTAAGATGCAAAAGCCCCCCACTTCCCTGAGTCTGTGCCGCTAAGCACACTTGGGGCTTTCCTTTGCAAATCCTTCCAGAGGTCCGTGGGGTGCCAGGCTGCGGGGAACTCCCCTGAGCCCCTCTGGCTCAGGTCCCAGAGCAGGCGGAGCTGCTGCCTGCCAGGTGGTCAGTGGCCGGTGGGCGGCTCTGGAGCCTGCCCCGCAAGGCTCCCTTTCAGGGTCTGCCTCCCCGAGGCCCCCCGCACTCCGAGCCGGCCTATCTGCCGCTGTCCACATCCACCTGCAGGCCTCCCGAGGTGACCTTGACCTCCATTCCCCCAGGTGTCTGGAGCACTGGGGCCACAGAACCACAGGGGCTACCTTGGGGGAGAGGACGCAGCAGGCCCCCAGCAGGCTGGAGGAGGAGCGGGTACTGCTTGGCTGGGGTGGGTGGGGACGGGGACAGGCCTGCCTTGCTCTCCACGCCTGCGCCAGAGTCCCTAAGTCCCTGCCACCCTCCGTGGTTGCCTGGGACCCTGTGTGCCTGGGGCCTGGGGTGCTGTCTGTGGCCCAAGAGGAGGTGGAGGGTGGCACAGGGGCCCTGGCTGCAGGGTGGGCTCAGCTTCTTGCGATCCTGGCCTCAGGCAAGTGGCTCAGTTTTTAGGAGCCTGGGTTTCGCATCTGCACAGTAGTGTCCATTTGCTAGGTTTTGGGAGGTTTAATAAAGGACACCCAGAGGGGTGTGGTGGTGCACACCTGTAATCCCAGCATTTAAGAGGCTGAGACAGGAGTGTTTTGGCAAGTTCAAGGCCAGCCTGAACTATACAGCATGACCCTGTCTAAAGAAAAAAATATTTAATTAAAATAAAGGAGACCCAGAGAGAGGGAGGGTGTGCCAGCCTGACAGTGCAGACAGGAAAAGGGCCCTCCAGTGTCCTCCTGCCAATTCCTGGGGAAGCCAGCGGCCAATGGTGGTAAAGGGAGAGCAGGCAGAGGGTTGTGGCCGGAGAGGAGGCCGGGTGTGCCCTGGCGTCCCTTTGTTGCTCATCCACCCTCTTCTTTTCCCCACGGTGCTCCCATGGGCGCTTGGCAGGGGCAGAGGGAAATGCTGGGCCTTCAGGACCTGCACAGGCCAGTGCTCCAGGACGGACAGCAGCTGCAGCAGCAGCAAGAGGCCACCCTCACAGCACAGAAGACACCAACCCCGCGGCCGCAGGTGGGTGATCTGCTGGGGGTGTACAGATATGGGCTGAAGACTTTTGGGTGTGGTGACCTGTCAGGTCCTTCAGGAGCCCGCAGACCTCCAGTGGCTATGGGTGGCCCAGCAGGAAGGAGGAGGGGAAGGCGGGCTGGGGCTGGTGGGGCCCAGCTCAGCTCTGCCTCGGTGGGGAAGGACAGACAGTGGGGACCTCTGTGGCTGGGGCTCCTCCCTGGCTCCATTCCCTTGGACCCAGCAGCCAGCATGAAAGAGCTGTGTGGGAGGGGGCGTCTCCCTATTAGTTGGGGGCTGAGGTCTTCTCTTGGTGAATGAACAGGTTTTGCCGAAGCACCTGCCCTAGGTGGGCCTGCAAGAAGCAGCCCCTTCACTGCCTGGAGCTTGCTGGGAAGCCTCTGCCAGCCTTGGGTGGGGACACCCTGCTCTGAGTATCCGTCAGCAGGGCGCAGCCTGCCAGGGCAGGATGTGCCATTTCAGCTGGTCTCACTCAGGGGGGCACCCCGGGCGTGGTCCCAAGGGCTGCAGCACACACCGGCCGCCTGCTTCTCCAACAGGCCACACCAGGCTGCTTCTGCTCTCTCTCCTAGAGTCCTGGCCCCCAAGTCAAGGCTGCAGGGGAAGGGGCCTCAGAGGCAGGCCAGCAGCTGGAAGGGGCCCTGTGCTCCCCAATACCATGCAGGCCTGGCAGCCCTGCCAGCCCACAAGCCCAGAGAGGCCCTGAGAGTACAGAGGTCACACGGTGAGTCATCCGGTGTCTCTGGCCCTTGCTTGTGACCCCTTGCCTTGTACCACCCTGGGGAGGGGGACCCTAAGGGCACTGGGGGAGTTTTCAGAAAGCTGGCTCAGAGCTGCCCAGGCTGGTGGAGCAGGCAGCAGCTGTGGCATCCGGGAGTTCCCAGGTGTGGCATCCGGGAGTTCCCAGGGCTGCCGAAGGGTGTTGAGGAACAGCAGGTGTCCAGCCTGGCTCACGGTGGCTTGTGTGTGGCCGCCAGCCTGTGGGCTCCCTCCTGGAGCTGGTGTGGGGCTGTCCTGTGGCTGGGCCTCTCTAGGCCATCAGGGTCTTGGTGGGCAACATGAGGGGACAAGGACCCTTTCGCAGGCTGAGTCAGGAAGGCTCCCTTGGTGGTGGTCGGTGTGTGGGCTGCCTTTCCCATCGGGGTGGCCTGGCTTCCCCATGCCGGAAACACCTTCCCCAGCTTACAGTGGCCCTAAGAGCTGGGTGGGGGTCTCAAGCAGCTCCCTCCCGCTGTGAGGTTAGAGCCTGCTGGGGGGCTGAGCAGACACAGCCGAGCTTCCCCAGCCCCGGGCCTTCTCGGGGTCCCTCAGGAGGTCCTCACCGCCCAGTGGCTCTTTTCCACCCTGGGGAGCCCCCTCCTCCTGCCCACTCCTCCCCAAGTGTGGATATGAGAGACGCAGTCAGGGTTGCCCTGGGGTGTGTGCAGCACGCCATCTGGGTTCCGGGGTACAGGTGAGAACGCAGGTGCTGCAGGTGCACTGACCCTACCCAGAGGAGCCAGGAGGGCCGGCACCTGAGTGGTGCCCTGGCATGTGGCCCAGGTAGGCAGGACGGGCCGCCCGGGGCCTGGCACCAGCGTGGATATACCCGTAAGCCCGGCTCCCCCTGAAAGGACAGCAGGTCTCCGCTGGAAACCTCAAGGGAGTCCCTGCGGGAGGAGCAACCCTCACATACCCCCATGGTGACAGCTCCCTCGGAGCTGCGGGGATGGAATGGGGGGACCTGGGGGGTAGCAGGGAGGGCAGTGACCTCAATTCCACCTCGCAGCCTTGCCTGTGACCAGTGTGAGGAGATACCTGAGACACCTGCAGATGCCACCAGCCACCAGCAGCCTCCAAGGCCAGCCTCAGGAGAGGACACAGCAGAGGCCAGCAGCCCGCTAGAGGAGGGAGGCAGCCGTGTAGACCAAGGTAGCCCAGTGGGGCCGCAGCAGCGGTCCCAGGTCAGACAGACCTGTGTTCTGCCCCCACCTGACACCTGGCTGGTGTGACCCGACAGCCAGGACCTCCTGTCTGTGTCTGAGGGGTGGAGCACAGTGCATGGTCAGCTCTACGCAGAGCCAGGGCACGTAGACCAGCTGCTCGGAGCTGCCCCGCTGCCTGTGAGGGCAGGCCCGAGTGTACCTGGGAAGGTTGGGGCGCACAGACCCGCTGTGTGCAGCCCTTTCAAAGCAGCAGGAGGGCGGCGTTAGGCCAGGCGTGCCCTGCCCTGAACGTGGGCCAGGAGCATGGCGTGGGGCAGAGGCTGATGCGACCCCGCCCTCCCCTGTCCCCATGGGCGAATTGCTTGCTGTCTTCCTGCAGGAAGAATCCTGGAAGAGGCGCACCTGCCCCTCAGGACCTTGCCACCTCCCCAGCGCTGCCCCACTCTGCCTGGTGTGTTCCTTCCCTGCCCTCCTCTCTGGTCTGTCCCTGTCTGTACAGTGAGAGGACAGGGTCAGGGGACAGAGTCATTTGCAGAGGTGACAGAGTTCCACCGTGGAGCGCTCTCCCAGGCACTCGGAGGCAGGGAGGACAAGCCCATGCTGTCCCTGGTCACCTGGGGGAGGGGTCTTTCCCGCCTCTCCGGGGCCCAGGTGTCCCCAGTGTGTCCGCACTGCTCCAGCCTCTGTCCCTCTCCAGTAGCTGTGGAGTTAGGGCTGCCCCGTTTCCGAATGAGGGTCTGTCCCCAGGGCTTGCAGACCCGTCTTTGGGGACTTCATCTTCTACAGGTGGCCCGAGACCAGGCCTGTCACAGCCCTTCCCGCTCACCCTCAGGAGCTGCTCCTTGGCCAGCCCTGCCCAGGCAGCGCTGATGGCCTCCGCCATCCTGGCTGGCCCTGGCTTTCCCATGTCTCACCCTTACCCACTGATAGTGACCCAAGCGTAGACAGATTGTGGGTGGAGGACTCCTGTGCCCCTCACTGGGCAGTGTCTGTGGTCAGAGGTGGTGCAGGACAGCTGACCTCACATCTGGCAGGAGAGGAAGGCACAGAGGGGGTGGTGTTAGGAACAGCACTGTGGGCCCCAGAAGTGGGGGCCTAGGGTGCCCAGAGCTTGGGGCTCCCTGGGGGAAGGGCCAGTGGTCAGCAGCACTGGGCCTGTCCTAGCAGCTGTGACACTGGGACCATGTCTTCCAGAGCCCTGCGACCCTCGGCTGGGCCATCTGCACTCAGACTCGATGGACTCTGGACAGATGTTGGACTCCACTTGTCCTGTATGCAAGTCCCCGGGAAGCCCCTTCCGCACCTCCTGCCTGGGTGGGATCCCTGTTCTGCCTGCTAACGCCGGTCTCAGCTGGGACCTGGACACCTGAGGTCCTTCTTCTGTGTCGCTGCTGGTCACTGCAGACTTGGTATCCGCTCCCTGGTGGCAGCCCCTGCAACCCTGGGCATCTCTCCCCCTCTTGCCAATGCAGGCCCTTGAGGCAGAGCAGGACACCCCCGCAGCTCAGCTTGGGGTGCAGGAGGTGCCGGAGCCGCCCACAGGTAAGACCCCTGGAAGCGGCCTGTGCCCCCGCTCTGTGCAGCTCCTGCCGGGACCCTCGTCCCCACCCAGCAAGCCCTGCCCCAGGCCAGGTGGCCCCTGTGGACAGCCGAAGAGGACAGGCGCTGGCAGCCCCCGGTCCTGACCACAGACCCCTTCGCAGCTAGAAGACTGGCTGGGTCCATTTCCCATGGGGTCAGCGGGGCTGTGCCTCTGCAGAGATTAAAAACCGAAACTTTTAACTTGCTCTGATTGTTTTATCTGGAATGCATTTTTAAGTATTTGGAGATCAGCGTTGCCAGAAACATCTTTTTCACCAATATGAGGGCTGGTGGGGGTTAAACTCTGCCTTCTGAACCAGAGCTGGTGGCTGATCTGCAGTGGGGCAGGAGGAAACAGTCACAGCTCAGGTGACCTTGCAGTCCTGGCAGCCACCACACAGAGGTGGAGGCAGCAGGTGCCACCTCTGAGGGCCACCTCAGAGCTCTCCACCCAGGGTCCCTCAGGGTCCCCCTCGGGAGCAGCACGCACACATTCTCAGCCGTGAGCCAGCGGGGCGGAGAGGCCCGAGACGACCAAAGCTCAGGAAGATGCGTCGAGGTGGGGAGGTTGGAACCGTGCCGGGGGTGTTCAGCCCGGAGCCTCCCTGGCTGAGAGCGTTACTGCCTGCTGCCCCTGGCCTCATGCTGACCACATATCCTGGGGGACAGCCGGGTGCTACTCACCGCTTGGGGACTCTCAGTCCATCTCGGGGTGAGCGTGTTCTTGATTCACACCCCACTGATGAGATGCCAGGACCCAGGGGCGTGTGCCGCTGTGGGTGGTCATGCAGGTGAACAGTGAGGCTGGCGCCCTTCCCAGGCTGCCTGCTTGCTCTGTTCCCTGGTCAGCACCGGTCGTGTTCGGGGGAGCCCCTGGCCCTTCCTGTGTGACCCCATCACCGCCATTTTATCAAGGACCATGGACAAGGGCTCAAGGCACGTGATGGCCTTAGGGCTCAGGGTCCCTAGACCTGGTGGACACAGTCTAGAAAGACAGGTCCAAGCTGGTGTCCAGGAGAGCAGGCCCTGCGCATCAGTCGCGGTCAGGAGGAGGCAGATGAGGGAAGGGAGCAGGCCGGGAGGGTTTCCTGCCTCCTGCGAGTGATCTGCCGGGAAATAAGGACGGAGGTCTCTAACTTTGAATGCTTTTCTCAGAGCTGCTCTCTGGAGCTTCCTGTCAGTACCCTTCCTTGGAGTTTCTGCGTCCTTACACGGACCCAGTGCCACAAGGCAGTCCTGCGTCCCCGTGAATTTTCAGAGTTCCGCACGCCCCTCCTGCTGCCCCTGCGTGTGTGAAAGTGCTGGCTGTGCCTTTACCCACAGGGGACACTCAGACCCAGGCCAGAGCCCGCTGGACCGGAAAGAGGCCCCCGGCTCCACGGGATGGCCGTGCCCAAGGCTTCCAGGGACACGGCCTGCGATACTCGGTGGCAGACCATCTACGCTGTCCGCAGGAAGCAAATGTGAGTAAGACATGGCCTGTGCTGTCCACACTCCTCGGGGTCAAGCCCAGCTGTGTGGCCCTGGGGCGCCATATCCTGTCATGTGAGGTGCTAGGGGATGGTGGCCCCAAGAGGCTCCCTGAAATGTTCAGGCTCTCCAGGGTTCACCCCAAGACTCCATACCCCAAGACTTCACTTATGGGCAGGAGGGTCTTTTATGGCGGGTGGGGGTGTCTGGTGAGTGGGTCTCTGTGGCTCTCTTCAGCGGGTGGCCTTCGATCCCCTCAGTGAGCCCCGGAGGGACAGGGCTCCAGCCCCAGCTCAGGGACAGGGCCACTCCCTAACCTGTCACCTCCCCCACTCTCCCAGCAGATGGCTGCAGGAAGCACATGCCCAGCTGGACTAGATGTTGCCGGGAGCCCCAAGGGGGAGCCCCTAGAAGTGGAGAGCAGGCCGCCCAGAGAGCAGAGGTGCGGGGCCATGGGCAAGGGTGGGACCCCAAGGTATGGAGACAGGAGGTCGCCCCTCCTGGTGGCCAGCCGGTCCCGTCCTTCCTGAGTCTGACACCCTTCTGGAAGGAGAGGTGTTACCCAGTGAGATGATGGGGTGCACCAGCCTTGAGCTCTCTGGGGTTCCCCATCTGCCATCAGAGCCAGTGGGGACCAAGGCCAGATGGCACCCAGAGGCAGAGGCCGGATGGTGAGAGGTGGCCAGCAGGGATCTAAGAGGGGCACTGTCAGCTGACCCTGCGTGTCCCTGGCTGGGAGCGGGGAGTGGGGAGCGGGGAGGTCGGGTCCCCTCTGGGGAGCACTCCAGGACTCTCCGACCATGTGCTCACAGGACAGCGGCCTGTCGGAAGGACAACAGCAACCCACTGGCTGCCTCCCCAGGTGATGCCCCCGCCCTCTGCAGGGCCCCCAGACCAGATCAGAGGCCCTGGAGTCCCTGCCTCAGGATGGCCCCTGGCCAGGTCCCAGACCCGAGCCAGGTTTCTCCCCAAGTGCCTGGCATGCCATCCCCACTCTCTGCTGCCCAGGGCTGCCTGGGCTGGTGAGCGCTGCAGCCAATGCCGTCTGGGTCCCCTTCCTGTGGCAGAGGAGCAGGCAAGCAGACACAGCACCCAGTGTGGCCCCAGCTGCCGTGCTAGGGGCCGGGTCCCCAGACTCAGGCTGTCTGAGCTGAGGACTGGTGGGGGCCACAGGGCCTGGAGGTGCTGCGCTGTCCCGCTCTCCTGCCTCAGCAGGAGTCCTGGTTTTGAGCCACTGGCTATAGGAACCTGGGGAGTGATTTGCTTCAAGAATGCCAGAGGTGACAGCTGCCAGATGTCCCCAAATTCACCCTGTCTCGGCAGCTCCTGTGACCCTGGAGGAGAAGAAGGCGGCACCCCCCGTCCAGCCCAGGCCTGCTACCTCTGTGCACCTGGGCTCTGAGCCTGCGACTGGGCCCCCCTGGGAGTCTTTGGGGTCCCCAGCATTGTCCCCTCTGTCCTCAACAGGCTCTGGGAGTAGCCTGTCACACTCCTCCCTCCAGGAGTTTTGGAAAGCCACAGCCACCCTGGTCCAACTTTCCGACAGCTCCGAATCCCTGTCCGGCCCAGAGGCTGAGGGCAGCCTGGGCACAGACCCCAGCTGGTCTGAGGCGCTGTGTGCTCATGAGGGCTTTGATCCATCTTTGTCTTTGGGGCTCCACCAGGGTGACCCTCAACCAGGTGCCGTGCTTGCGGGTGCCTCGCCGGAGTGTGGCCAGGCTACACGCCCGCCTGGCCCTCCTGGGGAGGTGGCTGTGGCAGAAACCTTGGTCCCAGAGCAGAGCTGCCCGCAGGCAGGCCGGCTGCCACCTCCCCAAGACGTCCATTCTCCCAGGCCCGGGTCGGAGCTGTCAGAGGCCTCCAGCCAACTCTGGGACGAGGACGTTGAGGAGAGCCTGCCAGATCCTGGCATGGGGGCCCAGCCCACCGCCGGGAGCTCCTTGCCACCTGGCTCTTCCAGCTGGGAGCACAGTGTGGTTCCGCCTGCCTTGGGCCGGGGGGAGGGACAGGAACCTTCTGGAACCAGCTGGAGCCTGAGCGGTGGGTCAAACACAGAGAGCCCCAAGCAGGTGTCCTCTGAGGCACTGTCCGCTGGTGACCTAGATCTGTCGCTGTCGTTTCCTTCAGGGACTTCCGCATCTGAAGGGGCTCGCTGCCAGGAGGGGCCCCCAGGTGCTGGCCTGAGCCTGTCCTCTGGAAGGAGTCCCCCACTGGCCTCTGCAGGGCCTGAGGTTCCCTGTAGGCTGGCACTCCCTGTAGCTGAGGGCCGGGAAGCTGGGCATGCAGGGAACGGAGCCCCCCAAGTCTCAGAGCAAGCTGGGCCACCGCACGGTGCTGGCTTCCCGACTGGGATCCTGTCCCCTGTGGATGAGGAGGGGTGTTACCGCGGTGGGGGCCTCCCGCATGCCCCCTCCTGGGACACCCACCTCCCTCCGCCACCGCCCCCTGCCCACTCAGATAGTGACGAGGACAAGGCCCAGCCCTGCTCCGAAGACTTCCCTTCCCCTCCCCAAGAGGCCTTGGTTCCCCAAGGCTCCCTGAGCCCCCTGGAGGAGGACACCTCTGTCACCACCGAGGACTTGCCCTCCTTGTCCGAGGAGGTCCCACGGCAGGCCCTGTCTCTGGATCTCCAGGACTTGGGGCTCTGCCTGAGGACACCCCAGCCATGGGGAGGCCCTGAGGGCGAGCTGGGTGGGTCAGGGTCCAAGGTGGGAAGTCAGGCTGCGGGTGGCCAATGCTCTGAACAGGTCACCTGGCCAGAATCACCTTTGAGTGAAGGGGCAGGCAGTGTCCCCAGGGAGCTCCTGAGGGCACCGGCACAGCCCCGAGTTGCAGGGGAGTGTCTGTCCACACTGTGGGGGGCTGATGACCCAGAGGCGCCAGCTGTGGGGCTCTGGACCCGCAGAGAGGCCTCAGGCAGGCGCTTCAGGCCCCAGGAGGGGCTGCCATGCTCTAAGAGTGCTGGGCACGGGGGAGGCTGGAGTACCCTCGCAGCCCCGCCACCAGACCTGGTGCCCTTGGTGGCCCATGGCCATGCAGGGTCCCCTGGGCACACTAGCGGGGAAGGTATGGGAGGCCTAAGCCGCTAGGCAGTGGACTCACTGGGCAGACAGCCGCTCCCAAGGGAACACTTGACCACTGGCCACGAGCCGCTGAGCTCCTGTTCTAATCTCCTCGGCACAGAGAGGGACAAGGCGGTGGCCCTGGTGTCCAATCAGCTTACCAGGAAGATCCTGCTGGACTCCATGGCTGTGCCGGCCCCTGGGGGCAGCCTCTAGACAGTATGATGTCACTGTGTGTGTGTGCGTGTGAACATGCATGAGCCTCTGGAAGCCAGCCCTTCCCTCCTGGGGTGCACAGGTCAGGCTGAGAGACCAGTGCGGCCGGCTGTGCAGGAAGTCATCTGACGGCATCCGTGTCTGGGTTCTCTGCACGGAGCCTGTGTAGCTTCCGGGCTCTCCTGGCCCCTGACCCAAGTCAGGGATCAGCGTGGTGGAGGACGCATGGGCAGCACAGGGCCGCTGCTCGGGGCAGGGAGAGGGGAAAGAGGGAGCTGACCAGGCAGGGCGAGGGCAGGAAGAGCCAGGAAGTGTGGTGCTTACAGGGCTGCATGGACAGAGGACTCGAAGAGGTGGCTTCTTGGGGGCCAAAGGTCACTTCAGCCCTGACCAGCAAAGCCCGGGGTTTGTCCCATTAGCAGGGGTCACTTCCGGTGCTGTGGACTCCCCAGGGGCTTGCTGGGTCTCCTGGGCCCTCTCTCTTCTTGGGATCCCTGCAAGGCCACCCTGCCTGCTTCCTGTTCTGGTGGGCTCCACATCAGGTGACCTCGAGTGGTTCTTTGAGGAGATGGCCCAGGACACTGTCCCCTCTTCACAGAGGTGCCCACCTTTCTCAGGACAGATGTCCACCAGGAAACCCGTGCTGTGGATTCCAGCACGCAGGGCCTCCTGTGTAGAGAGAAGCCACGGGACACCCAGGAGCCGAGATCCGGCAGGGTTCCCCCTTCCACAAGCCTCAGATGGCCTCTGGTGGTGTCCGGGAGAGACAGGATAGGAAGCCACATTGCTGAGCTTCCTGGAATGGACAGGTCATGCAGAATGGCCACCCGTGCTGCCGTGCAGGAAGTCACCTGCAGCTGCCGTGCAGGAAGTCACCTGCATGGCCTGTCCCCCAGGAAGCCCGCCCACATCCTGAAGCCCAACACTGGGAGCAGTGTCACAGACACCATCCCAGCCCCAGCCCCAGCACCAGTGTCCCGGTGGACCCCGTGGGGCTTCCCCGCCCCGCCACCCCAAGGCCGGTGATAGGGGGAGCGGGCAGCGCGGGTGTGCACCTCCGCTGTTTTTGTCCTAAACTTGCGCCTGCTGTGGCCTCAGAACAGTGGCTTCGCACGAGCCCAGTGGCCAGCGCTCTCACAGCGGAAGCAGCTTTGAGATCAGTTTTCTGACTTCTAACCCAGGGTTTCCTGGAGGCTGTGATGGGCTCTCTCCACTCCTGAAGCAGTGTGCGTGTGTATGTGCGTGTGCACGCGTGTGTGTGCGTGCGAGTTGTCTGTGACTTCTCTTCTAACGACCCCTTATCATTCATCCTCTATCTATGCATCCTTGGTCTGTCTGCCCATCTGCTGTCTGTGCATCCGTCTTTACCAGCTCGCACCTTAATCATTACAAATGATGCTGAAACTGGGCACAAGCCTGTAATCCCAGCTGCTTCAGAGGCTGAGGCAGGAAGGTTGCAAGTTCAAGGCTGGCCTGGGCAATTTAGTGAGACCTTATCTCAAAAAATAAATACTAAAAGAGCTGAGGGTGTGGCTCAGTGGTGGAGCGTTTGCCTAGTTTGTGTGAGTCCCCATCCCCAGAATTTCAAAAAGACAACCAGAAAGCTAAGTGTGGTGACACATGCCCCATAATCCCAGCACTCAGGAGGCTGAAGCAGGAGGATCACTGGAGTTCAAGGCCAGCTTGGGCTACAAAGTCAATTCAAGACCAGCCTGAGCTATACATATGGCGAAAGAAAAACCCAAGGGTAATAAAACAGCAGCCAGAACCCCAAATATGCTCATGAGTAATTCGTGGCTCTGGCAGCAGCCGACGTGACATGAAAGGGCAGGGTACAGAGGAGCTACACGCATGGTGGCCTTGGAAAATCAATACCAGGACACTGGAATACACCACACAGTGCTCAGCAATATGCACAGCTTCTGTGATTTTATGCATCAGTTCAAATCAATTTTAAAAACTCCCTTGAATAAAGATTCTGGACGATGAAAGGACTGTCGTCAGGAAAAGGCTGTTTTCCCCTCTTCTACTTCCGTATTGCTTTAGTGTTTCCATGGGTAATGCTACATTTTAAACACACCCTGTAGAGATGTAATTCCCATACCATGGGACTCGCCGGCCTGAATCACTCGCAGGAAGAACTTCAGCATCCTAGGAGCATTCAGTGGCTCACGTGACCCTTCCACTTTTCGAGTTAGGTCCCTTCCTGGCCAGGTCCAGGTTGACGAGCAGCGCTGACCTTCAGGTCTCTGTGCCCCTCAGGCTTCGCCCTCCCGGCTGAGAGACAGGTCCTTCGCCTAACTGCACTCAGGGCTGGGGACCCAGCTTCCGGTGAGCACAGGACACATCTCAGTCCTTCTCCTTCCCTTCTCTTCCTCCTCCCTCTGCACTTGGTCCCCTTCCTCTGCAAAGGACCCGTCTCCTAGTTCCTGTCATCCATCCCTTATCTCGCTCTTTGTTTATGCTTTGGGTTCAGACAGAACAGAAACCACAGAGCACTGAAGCTCACTCATCGGATTTTTCGGGTCTCATGGTCACCGGCAGTGTTGGCGAGGGAGAAGCCGGCGGGGCAGAGGTCTGAGGCGGTGTGCACAGGGCCCTTTCCAGAGAGCTCCTCCTGGGACCACAGCCTGCCAGGTCTTGGGGACAGCGCTCCGCTCCAGTGCCTTCTTGGGCGCTAATGACAACTGTCATCCAGGGAGGCACCTGCCACAGCGTCATCTAGTTCTGTCCCCAACTTTCCCAAGGCAGAGAGCTTTGGGTCCAGTGGGGGAAATTGGTCCCCGGTGTGTGTGACTCCACGTTTTGAGCTACAGCTGTCTTATCGATTCCCTTTAGTTTTTTGAACAGATTAGTCTGTAATTTTTTATTTTTTCTATTTATTGCTGACCCTGGGGATTTCCGAGGCTGTGTGACAGGAATTATGTATTTGACACACATGTGTTTGGCACAGCACTAAATCTCCTACCTTGAAACCCTGCACATTTGCCTCAAATTCAATACCAAAACCCAATCTCATTGCTTGGGGTTGTCGCTAAGGGCTCGCTTAGCAGTGTTGGGGTGCACATGTGGGAGAACTGGGGTTTTACCTGAGGCCTGGCAGTTACTTCACGTTGTCAGAGTCATTTGCGGCCTTGGCACGGTGCCCTTGAAGGAAGGCTGGGTTCGGGAACTGATGAGAAACCAGGCCACGCCTCCTGTGTCAGCACGGAGGGGGTGAGGGCTATAAAACCACTGTGGTGGGCGGAGGAGAAGAGTATCCATCCAAGGTGCTGGACACATTTTATGTCCCAACATGTGCAGGGTCCAGAGCCAGCATGCAGATGCGGTCACCCAGTGAGGCTTTCCCACGAGGCTCCTCCCTCCAAGGTCTCGGCACTGATCTTCAGTGACCGCTCAGCCCAATAAATCTCAACACCAGTCTCCGGAGAGAAGTCATTATCTTCCATAGAAAATGGTTATTTCTCTGTTAAACCCCACGTTTAGTTCTCCAGCGATCTGTCTCTCTCTGCATCCTGCTGGTCTCAACCCTCCTGCATAAAAACCCACCCCACCATCAGCTTTGCGCTGCGCAGCCCAGGGTGCCGAGGTAGCCTCTCAGGCCCTTGGATTCCCCACCTGCACAGTCACTCGAATCACCGACACCCCATCAGTTTACGGACAGCAACAGCCATGTGCTGCTGGGGGACACGGTGGCCTTGGTCCCAGGTGCCTGTGTGCCCTGGAGCGTTCGGTTGCCGGGGCTGGGAGCTGGGCGAGGTCACCTGCGTTCTGGGTGGAGCTGGTCCTGCGCCCAGTATTTCCTGCCCAAACCAAACCGGGCTCAGAAGCTCAGCCCTCCCCATGCTAGCACCCCAAGTGAATTCTGGGATACCAGAAATTATATAGAGCTTATCAGTCACCAGGGCCCTGTCCTGTGAGCCCACACCGTGGCATCCACACCCATCAAGCCACTTCTCTGCATTGTCTCCAACCAGCATCTCCCTTTGTCTCAGGCCAAGGCCCCTTCCTGATGTTCCAAGGACACAGAAGACTGGGCTGGGGGGAAGCACAGGGTGCCCCCACCCAGCCCGGCCCAAGGGCCCCCGAAGCCCTCTGCTGCTTGACAGTAGGGGCTTTTCCCTCAGGCGTGTCCACCGGGGTGGCATCGAGGCACAGTGTGGCATCTGACAACACCAGAGCCCCCTTCAGTCTGCAGTGGCCTAAGCCCCTTTGCTGCTCCACCTCTAAAGGCATGGCAGCCTCAGCTCTGCACCTTCCTGTCCACAGCCGCCAGCCTCTCCTCAGTGCCCTGCTGGGGCCTTCCTCATCCTCCCATCTGGCCTGCTCTGCTGCCCGCCAGAGCTCCGTCCCTCCACCTCGGGTCCCTGGTATCGGGGCTGCCTCCCTCATCTTCTCCTCTGCCCCATCTCCCCTCCCATGCCCACTCCCCTACCTTGAGCAGGTTTTCTTGCCTTGTTTGGTGTCGGTGTCTGAGACAGAGAAAGAGACAAAGACAGAGAGAGAGAGTGAGAGAGAGTTAGTTAGTTGAGGGGGACAAAGAGAAGATAAAGGAAGTAGAGACAGAAAGCTGGGTCAGGTACAGCCCTTCTCTGGTTGGGAGGAAGAGACTGCTCAAACACTGCAGTGCGTTGATTTGTACACTTGTCACACCACGCCCCTTTGCTTAACCAGCTTGCTTCTTACACCCCCCTACCCTGCTCTCAGGGCTGGACACCGTCCCTCTCCAGCACCCTGTGCCCTCAGGCCGTTTCTCAGGTGCTCCATGCCCTCAGGGCGCTCCTGTTCCCGGGCACTTGTGCTCTTGGCTCTGCATGTGTGAAGGGTCACTAGCTCAGCGGCTCCCAACACTTCGGAGACCCAGAGGGACAGGCTCACTCTCTCCTCTCCTTGTTTCTTGGCCTTGGCACAGGAGCAGAGGTCAGACGAGGGCAGAGCAGGAAGGAGCAGCGATTCCGGAGCAGAAGGCCAGGGTCAGGGCTCTGCCTTGCTCACCTCACCGGGGCTGCAGCCTTTACACCGGCCCAGCCCTCTCCTCAGTCACCGGGAGCCACAGGACAGATGCCACAGCCAAAAGGCAGCCCTGACCCAGGGAAACGTCACCCAGAACCCAGGTCCTGGACCCCTGTTCTGGCAGTGCAGGGCCCGGGAGGGTTGTGCCTTTGTGTTTTGGTCACAGTTTTGAACCTTGATGAGTGTAAAAATGAGGAACAGCAATCAAAAAGCCAGGTCTCCTGCACTAGCGTGCTACAGGGGATGGAACTGAGCGCCCCAGGCCCGTGGCTGACACAGGGATTTCAGGTGACCTGAAAAGTGCACGAAGAACTTCCCTTTAAATTTACATTTCACACTGAAATGCTGCCCAGACTGCTGTTCGTCCGGATTTCACATTTAACCTGGTGGTGGTCTTGGTTTGCTAAACCTGGTGGCCCTGAACCAGACCTCTAGGTCAGCGGAGGGGAGGAGCGCGCGAACACTGGAGGCGTGGCCTAGCGTGGGGGCGTGGCAAGCCTGAGGGCGGGGCCGACCCGTAACACGGAGGCGGGGCAGGGAGCATGGGCGGAGCGAGCGAGCGTGATGGGTGGGGCCGGAGGGCGGGTGGGGGGAAGCGGGCCTCGCGGAGTCGGATTGGTCAGAAATTCGTGGGCGGGAGCGCACACGCGAGGGGCGGGGCCGGAGCGCGCGGCCACGTGACGGCGGTTGCCAGGGTGAAAGGTCGGCGCGCCGGCGACACTCCCAACATGGCGGCGGCCGGGGTAGCTGCGCGTAACCCGAGAGCCCGAGCTTCGCGCCCGCCCCTGTCGCCTCCTCCGGCCACGCGGCTGCCGGGGCTGCTGTTCCTCCTGGCCGCGGCTGGCCCTGGAGTGGGCGGCGCGGCCCGGCTGTACCGCGCCGGCGAGGACGCCGTGTGGGTGCTGGACAGCGGCAGCGTGCGCGGGGCCACGGCCAACAGCTCGGCCGCGTGGCTCGTGCAGTTCTACTCGTCCTGGTGCGGCCACTGCATCGGCTACGCGCCCACGTGGCGGGCGCTGGCCGGGGACGTGCGAGGTGAGGTCCTGCGCGCCGGGCCCGGCTGCAGCCTGGTGCGCGTCCTTCCGGGCCCCAAGCGGGCCCGGAGCCCCCGTTCCCGGCGAGTGGCCATCTCGGGTCTCCCACCGTAGGACACCTATCCTTTTCGGCCCCAAGAGCTTCATAAGGCCACCAGGCCTCTTATCCTGGCCCTTTCCTCACCCCTACCCCTGTAAGTCCATTGCACAGCCCGGCAGCCCCATCCTTTAAGCTCATTCCTGTTCAGACTCCGCCGCTCCCTACCTTTTAAACCGACGTCATCCTCTTGGCTGGTGTGGATCGCCAGCCATATCGTGGATATCAAAGTGAGCCCACAACTTAGCAACCCAGTGCCCCTGGGACTGCTCTATCGAAGCAAAGGAAGTCCAGAGCATTTTGTTGGTGGCTTCCTCTTCCCAGACTTACAGACCACAGCTTTTGAGAAATTGGGCATTTACCAAACTGCTGGTGCCTAGCGCTTTTTTGCTGCGAGTTAACCCTCCTGCTCTAAAGAGCAGAGTTGTGGCCCTAGGGGCCATTTGCAGCCCCCTGCCAGGAGGCTAGGCTTGTTAAAATGGAATTTAAGCAGTTTTGGAGTTGGAGCTCTTCCCCAGCAAGGCTGAGGTTTAGCAGGACTACTCACTACTGTTGCACTAACCTCTAATTATAGATTTCCCTGGGCAAGAGCAGTTACAAATTGTTACTCTTCTTTCCCGCACCTTTGTTTTTAGGTCTTACATCGAACCCTGCAGTATTTTTCTCATATTCAAACAGAAGAAATGTGGGGGTTGGGGTATTGGGCATCCAATCCAGAGGTGCTTTATCCAACCCCATCCACCCAGTGTTGTTTTTTAACTTTTGAGACAGGCTCTCACCGCGGTTCAAATCCTCTTGCTTCAGTGTTTTTGAGTGCTAGGATTACAGGCATGTACCACTGGCACTCAGCTAGCACTTTTCTTAAGTACACAATTATAAATAGCTTATCTTTAAAGTGTTTCATCTCAGAGTTGGAGCTAATTCTAGTGGGTTTGTTCTCTTGGATTTCAACTTTTCATTAGTTCTTAATGAGCACTGTGTAGAACTGACTCCAGAAAGTGGAATCAGGAACCAAAAACTCCTAGAGGATTTGCTTTTTTGCGGGGAAGGGGGGACCCAAGGCACTCAAAAGGAGTTTTTAGTTCCTGGTTTTATTTAGTAGCAAAGACACAGATGTGTAAATGAAAGTGCGGTAGATCTGGTGAGACTTTTGTCACCTTCTGGAGGTGTTTTTTGTTTTTTCAGTTTAGTATCTGAAATGTAAAAGTCATAAGCCAGATTAAAATACTGCAAGCTGTTCTGTAGCTAAACCAGCATTTAGGGAATCCTGAAAATTGTCCTAGGAACTTGGGAGGAAGTTTACTTCTAAAAGGGATACAGTCAAATCCATACCTCTTAGAGCGGTGAACTTAGGGCAGTGAGGTTGCATGAAAAGGGCTGGCTGTCTGCCAAGTCCAGGCAGGAGGATGTGGCCTGAGCCTGAGTTGAGGTCTGGCTGAAAGCTAAACTGGCAGGAGCGCAGTGAGAAGGGGAGGGGCAGAGGATGCTAAGGTGAGGACAGGGCACTGAGAAGTGTCCCGGAGCTTGTTCAGTGCCAGGCTTCGCAAAGCAGAGTCACCTGGGAACTTGGTAGAAATGCACTTGTCCGCCCAGCCTGGGCTGCTGGGTGGAGCCCGTAGTCCTGTCGGTACAAGCCCCAAGCTGGAAAACCACTGTTCTTAGGGATGCTAACTTTGCAAGACGCGTGCCCTGAGGGTCATGGGGCGACAGGAGAGGGAGCTGTGGCGTGGGCATGCGCCTCGTGAGGTCCTCCACACCAGGGGCCTTTATCCTCTTGACTCCTCTTTGAATCGGGCCTTTGCCACCTGTGCCTGCCTGGTTCCCCTGGAGAATGTGGGGAGGCTCTTTCCTCAAGGCCAGCAGCGCCCTGTGGTTGACACTGCTTCCCTGTGGTCTGCCTGGGTGGGTCAGGGCCCAGGGAGGGCGTGCAGTATGGTTTTGATCCCCTTGGGCATGTGGACCTTGCACTGGGGCCCTCAGGTGCCTCCCTGTCCACCCTCAAAGTGGCATCTCGCTCACCTTCTGCGGCCATGCCCCACCCTGCCTGTCCCTATACCAGTGTGGTCACTGCCAGGGGATTGCCATGGTGGGGGTTTTGAACTAGAAGAAGGCTGTGCCACCTGTCCCTATCACCTGCTAGCTGCAGCAAGCGGGAAGGGAGGGCAGAGTGTCCCAGGTGGCCCTTCCCAGCACCCCCACAGCCTCGGGGGACCTGTTTCCTTCAGACTTAGGCTGAACTTCCTCTAGCTCTTTAGTGGTTTTGAGTGTTTGAAAATAAAAAAAATAATTGTTTTTCAAAAAAAAAAAAAAGAAAGAAAATAATTGTTTTTCCTCACGAGAAGTGGCTTAACAAACAAAAAATCCACTGTCAGGTGAGCCAAAGGTCACACAGACATTTCTGTGGACCTGGCTTAGGCCTGTCCCTTCTGAGTGCTTCACCAAACAAAATCTGCTCTGTTCCTGAAAATCGTTAGGTGCAGGCTGCCACGGTGCCTCCAGTCTTGCAGGGTGAGGAGGCTGCCCCTGGCCCTGGTCAGCCCTGCACAGGGTGTCTCTGCAGGGTATCTAGGGCAGGAGAGGGCTGGTGCGGAGCATGTGTGACTGGCCTCCCCTTGGGGTCAGTCTTCTCCGCTTCATGCCACCCTGGGGAGCGAAGCATGGGGCAAGTGGGTGAAGGTCTAATCTTGGTGCTGGACACAATTCTGCGTGAGGACCTGGGGGGCAGGAGAGGTAGCAGGGACCACTCAGGAGACCTGGAGTGCTTTTAGAGTCTCCCTGGAGGGGGCACTATGGGGAGTGGTGCCTGAGGCCAGGTGAGGTGGAGTCAGTCTAGGTCACACAGCGAGGGACAGGCTGGAGCCCAAGTCCAGGTGTGGGTGACTCCAGAGCCCCAGGGCCTCACCTGTGTTCCTAGAGAGGGCGGCTGGAGGGTGGTGGGCACTGGGCAGAACATGGGCACAGGCTGTGTTCCTGTGGGCAGGGGACAGGGAACCCTGTGACTGCTGCCCACCAGGGGCCCCAGCCTGCGTGTCTGCCCCAGAGCACCTCTTCCCTCTGCGTCTGCTCTTGTCTCCTCGCTGGACAGAGCGTTCTGAGGTGAATGAGAGCATGAGGTGTCCCCCAGGAGGCCTATTATCAGCTGGGAGAAGGTGGAGAGACCCGAGGGAGAGGGTGAGGCCAGGTGAGGGCAAAGCCGAGGGTGCGCAGCTGCCCTCTGAGGCGGCAGGCGAGGTGGAGGATGCCAGCACGGTCCCTGCTGTCACAGCCCCCAGCCGTCCAGCAGTTCACCAGGGTGGTGTGCCAGCCAGGCCTCCAGGGGGCGCCCCCCCCACTTACTGCCACAGCGTGTGAGACCCCAGGATGGGCGGTGAAGAGGGCCTGCCCCCCTGCAGAGCCACCACTCCTGTGCCAGGCCTGGGCACCGTGCCATGGAGTGCCCGGGCTGAGGCACTCACAGAAGCGCTTGCTTTCTTGTCTGTCACCTGCGATGCTTCAGCATTGAACTAATGTTTGTTAACCTTACCGCCCTGCGGTCCCCTTGGACACTGAGGGCCACATCCAGTTTGGGCCAAATGCTGGCAGTGTGGAGACTGTGCGGGAGGGGTGTCGTGGCTCGGGGTGGCCCTTGCCCAGTGTGCTCGAGGCCTGGGCTCTGTCCCCAGCACAGGAGAAAAGATGGAGCTGGGGTACCTGTGCGCGTGGGGGTTTGGCTTCTCCCCACACCTCTGTGTCCCACACTTGTCACTTGCACTTGGTGATTACCCAAGAAGGCCTCTGCTCCTGGGAAGAGCCTGCACTCAGAGAGAAAGTTCTGGGGTCTGGAGTGTGGCCCCAACACCACCGGAGCCCCCGACACCACCCTGGCTGCTGGAAGCTGCAGAAGCCGCAGCCAAGTCAGCGCCTCAGGCGCAGCCCTCCCGAGGGCATAGTTAAACCTCAGAGGCCAATGAATCTTGCTGCAATCATGTCCCAGGGCCAGCTGCTTACGCGTAGGTGGGACTTCTGACGTGACAAGTAAAGGCCTCATCCTGCTGGCTTCGGTAGTAGAGTGACTTGACAGCTAAATCTGAAATCAGTTTTAGTCCCCTATGTAAAGAAGCTGAATTATTTCACAGATGTTTTAAGCCTGTGGTGCTGGTGTAGCCCGCTCCGGAGCAGGAGTGGGCAATGGGAAGTTGTCCCGAGGTTCGCTCAGTTCCCTTCCCCTTGGAGTCCGGCCTCCAGGGCCTCCCAGCTGGTGCCCCTTGACCCCAGACGCCCCTCGAAGCCAGTGAGTCGCACTTGCTCGAGGCAGCGTCTCTTTGTGTGGCAGCCTAGACAGGTGGAGAGGCTGGGCAGGGAGGGCGCTGCTGAATGAGCCCCAGACCCTGAAGCCGAAGCTTTTCATCCTGGTGCATTCGCTTTGGTGAAGTGGGCGGTGGTGTCCTTTGTGTGCCTGTGAATGCCGCCCATCTGCCGGGCTGCAGAGTGGCTGCTGGCGCCTCTGCAGTGCCCGTGGCGCCTGTGTAACCGAAATTCTCCCTTCTGCCGCCACCGGTGATCACAGAGACAAAGGCCCTGAGGTGCCTGCGTCCAGTGCACTGTGGCCACGCAGAGGCATCCTGGCCAGGGCACCTGTTGGTCACAGAAGTCTCAGGTGCTGTCCCCTTGGCCATTGTGTTTGCAGGTGGCACTGTGGGCCACTCGTGAACTTGGGACGCTCTTCCTGCCTGGCTTGGCTCAGGTCGGGCTGGGCCTCTAGGGGAGGAGCAGGCGCTGAGCAGAAACTTAGGCAAGGCGATTGACCCCGCTGGTCATGAAGAACCTCGGGATGGTCCAGGCATGAGGGGACCCCAGGGACGTGTGCCCAACAGAGCCCTTTGTGGCCTGGGGAGCAGTGTCCGTCTTGTTTCCGAATGGCAGGAAGCCAGTGAATAGTTCCGCACGGAGAGGGATTTGTGTGTGGCGCCTTGGCCACTATCAGGAGGCTGAGGAGATCCCGGAGGGTCCCGCCAGCGCCTCACAGCGCTGAGGGGGAAAGAAGACACTGTCTGGTCAGCCTGGGCTTCGGGAGTGTGGGGCCTCTCAGGGCGAGGACAGAAGCTGGGCTCCGGCCTGCAGGTGCAGGTGGAATTGCGGTTTTAGGTGGTTTAGGTAGATTTGGGTGCAAATAGCAGAGACAGGGTGGGGGAGTGGGGGTTGGAGGCTCCATCGAGATTGGGTGACCAGGCACCGCCCACCTTCCCTGCCTCTCTAGTCCCAGTCTGGCTTCCTGTGCGGCCTGCTGTGGAGGAAATCCTGGTTCATACTTGGAAGTGACCCACAGTGATCCTGAGTCGTGTTCCTGTCGTCCTGTGGTGCCCCACCCTGCCTGGTGTCTGACCCTGCGCCCTCCACTGCGACGGGGCCAGGCTGGGGGTCTGTGTGGAGACACAGGTGCTCGTGTGCGATAGGAGAAGCCGGCCTTGCCCACCCTGGTGGGCCCCGTGGCTCCACCCTCCTGTGCTGCTCCACAGGCAGGGCCTGGCCTTGGTCTAGCAGAAGTCGGTGGGGACAGTCCTGATGGCGCTCTCCTGCCCGCGTGGCCAGGACCCTGCCCGCCTCTAGTGCTCCAACAGTGAGACCCGAGGCAGCCCGGCGGGACCCCGGCTGAGGCGTGTCCACCCTGCCCCAGCTGCCAGTGGTGCCGCAACGTTAGCTGTTTGCTGTCTGGGTGAGCCTTTCACGCTGGTGGTAAAGCTGGGAGAAGCGGTGCTGTGGTCAGAGCTTACAAAGGAAAGGACTTAATACAGGACATGTAATTCGTAGAGTTATTTTATAATATTCATCCAGAGAGTCAAATGCAGAAGAGTCGGGGAGATCTGTCCACACACTAACGACCCAGAGAGTCCAGCTGAGGGCCTGGATCCCACAGTAGTGTCCTATATGAGTCCAGTGGAAGACCTAGCGACATGAGTCCAGCTGGAGTCCTAGGCCCCTGACAGTGTCTCCTGCAAGTCTGTCTCACAAATGTGCGCTAGGAAGGCCCAAAGGTCAGCGGCAGAAGCTAGAAAGTCTGCACCAGCAGGGTGAAGGCGCTGCGCCAGCAGGATGAGGGATCTGCACTGGAGCCAGGAAGCAATGCTCAAGGTAAGGACCAGAGGTCCCCTGAAGAGAAGCACAGCCATCCTCAGTGACAGCGAGGACCCAAGCTCCTCCAGTGATGAGAACAGCTGAGTTCATGCCAGCAAAACCAGCGCGACAGGCTTCTCCGGGAGAATCAGCAGCAGTCCCCCCCCACCCCAGGTCTGCCTTCCTGCTGCTGGCTGCCTCCTCGGGGCCTCCACACCCACACCCACACCACAGCGACTCAGTGCAGGGTTATACATTGCCCGCCACCAGTTGTCAGTCCACCACAAAGGGGCTTTTTTTTTTGCAAGCTGCGTTCTTCCGGCTGGTTCCACCCATTGCGCCCTGGGAGTGGGAGGAGAGGAGTCTGGGTGCCGATGGGCCTCTGCGAGGAAGAGGGCTCCACACTCATGCGTGGCACTGTGAACTTTCCCAGGGGCCCGGGCATCCTGCTTTCCCACTGAGCCCGTGGAGGATGGCAGCCCGGGTCTCAGGGGCAGGGCAGAGGTGGGAATCCCTGGTTTGCAGAGGCAGCTGTGGGGTCAGGGCCAGAGGCAGGGTTGGCCTCAAATGCCCCCTGCTCCTCCAGCCTTACCTGATGGATCTGGGCGCAGTGAGGGGATCCCCTATGCGGTCTCCACAGTGGAAACTGCTCCTGGGCTGGGGCGGAGGGCATGGCTGGGTAAGGCCTGGTGTTAGGAGGTGACCCACAGTGCTCTGGGGGAGAGCAGCAGGCAGCGTGGGGCTGCCCTTGTGGCACTGGGCCAGAAGAACACAGGTCTGTGGTCCCTGGTCCCCCCTCTATCACGCAGGGATGGGTCTGTAGTGTCCCCAGCTGCTTGGCAGGAGCCTTGATGCCCCATCATAGGCCCCACAGCGGGACTGTGGGGCAGGGTACGCCCGTGCTGGGATGGGATGGACCGAGGGGCTGGCTGCTCACTGGTGTACTTTGGGGCCAGGGATGGGGCGAATGGGAACGGCCTGCAGCCTTGTCTGATGGAGGCCGGACTGCAGGTGTCAGAAGGGAACTGGGCCTCTGCTTCTCACTCGGCTCCTCGGCTCCTGGACCGTGTCCAGGCATCCTGCCGCGGAGGCCCAACAGCTTGGCTGCAGAGCAGCTTGGCTGCAGAGCTCATCCCGCATGGGGTCAGGGAGAGCCACTGGCCACAGTCAGCCCAGGGGCTATGTGGGGCCAGCAGGTCCTCAAGGTGCCCACAGGGGCTCAGAACAGCGACACCTCCTTCCGAGTGATGGGAGGTGAGCCCACACCTCTGAGAAGCACAGCCAGGAGCGCCCTGGGTGCCACCTCCCTGAACCCCATTTCCAGGTTGGTTTGGGGGTTCTGGCCGTTGTGACTGTTGTGCCCCTGGCTGCTCCGGGAGCCAGTTTTTACTCCTTTGCCCTCTTTCTCAATAGAAAGGTGCTGTGGCGAGGTGTGGGCACAGGAGGCTGAGGCAGGAGGATTGCTGTGAGTTCACCTGGCCCAGCCTATACTACCTAAATGAGACCCTATGTCAAAAAGCCAAAATAAATAAAGTAAAACAATAACAACAACAAAATAAAAGGTAAAACGGGGCTAGGGGTGTAGCTCAGTGGTAAGGTACTTGCCTAACATTCAGAAGCCCTGGATCCCATCCCCAGCACTGAAAAAAAATTAAGGAAAAAAGAGCCGCCAAGGTGGGGTGGAAACGTGCAGTGGGGGTCGTGGGGAGCAGCGGGAGTTCGGCCAGAGCTGGGTGTGGGGCGTCACGGGGCTACCCAAGCACACGGTGCAGTGCTCGCCGCCTCCTGCCCTGCTAAGGACGGGGGTATTAACTGTCCCTGCTCGGTCCTGTGCAACCCGAGAAGGACCGTGGCACCTGCGGCCTGTGCATTCACAGCGGCCTTGGGATGCGTGTCCATCTCCGTGTTGCTGTGTTTGGTCGAGGTTTGAAGCGGTGGTTTTCTCTTCTGTCCCCTTTGGTCTGGCCCCACACACCAGCCGAGAGCCCAGCCCTGCTGGGGACCCACCCGGTGTGCGTGCGCGTGTGAGAGCCAATGTGGAAGGGTGCGGTCAGGTGACACCTGCCTTCCCACGTGACTGTAGCCACCTTGCTGGGGCCAGAGCGGGGAGGGAGCTGGAAATGGCCCCGTCCTTCAGGCGCTCTGCTGTGCCCCCTCTGAAGGTTTTGCTGTGCTGCAAGGTACCGTCCCTCAGCCAGTGCCTGCCCCAAGACAGTGGCCTCACTGGCATCCTGCTTCAGATAAAGCACAAACCAGACAAAGGGACAGGGCCACTGCCGCCTGCCGGCTGTGGGTGCTCCGCAGTGACACGGGCAGTGTGCAGTGGTGGCAGAGCCCTTGCACCAGGAGGTGGGCATGGGCGTCTCTGGGGAAGTGTGCGTCCCTGAGGCCCGCAGGGCACTGGGCATGGGTGGGGACGGAGGAAAGAGTGAGACCCAGGGGTTGGGACACAGCTGAGGGCCACAGGGCGTCATATTTGTACCTCCTAGTCGTATGCTGGGCGATTTGCTGTGATTAAAAGTTAAAGATGGGGGAAAGCAAGGGCGTCCCAGCCAGGGGGACACGGGTGGGTGTGGGGCGTCAGTCGCCAAGGCTTGCCCTGTATGTCCCCGCCACATACCCCACAGCCACTCTGTCCCTCTCACTTGGGCTCAGGGCCACTGAGCTAGGAGCGGGCAGTGCGGCAGGAACCGGCGCCCGCTGTGCTCTCCGTGGAGGACCGTGCGGCCTCTGGAGAGATGCTACTCCCCTCTTCCTGCTGGCAGACACTCCAGGGACGGGGCTGGGCACTCGCCCCCCCCCCAGCCTGAGGCTGCCCTCAGGCCGCCCGGGCTGAAGGTCTCTCCTGCCTTTCAGACTGGGCTGCTGCCATCCGTGTGGCTGCGCTGGACTGTGCGGAAGAGAAGAACCAGGAGGTGTGCCGCGCCTACGACATCCGCTTCTACCCCACCTTCCGGGTGCGTAGCCGGCCACCCGGACCCAGCGAGGGTGGGGACTGTGACGCTGTGATCGGTCTCAGGGGGCTGCTTTTACCTGAGGCTCCCACTGGCGTTTCTGCCCCTTCCTGCGTGTTCCTGCACTGATTCTAGAAACACCTGCCAACGCTCGTCCCAGCAGGTCCTGGTCCACACTGTCTGGTGCCCTGCAGAGGCTGCAGAGGGGTGGGAGGGACCCCGTCCCTGCATCCTGCATCTGCCTCCAGCAGCTGTCACCCGCTCTGTCCCTCTACACACAGGGGTGTTCCCACTTCTCCCACTAGGGGGCGGAGGGAGGCTCACTCCGTCCGGAGCCCCAGTGTGGCCCTGTGTGCCTGCAGCCTGGCCACGTGCCTGCCACCACCCCACACAGGACTGGGCCTTGCCAGATGCACCTGGTGCCTTTGGGGTCCTTCTTGGTCTGCCCACAGTGCCTAGCACCATCCGCCCCGGGGCAGCTGTGTTGGTGCCCTCACGGGCTGTGTCACTGGGCCGCTCAGTCCCTGGTGTCCTTGGCTTGCTTTCCGGTCCTAGTTGGTAGCAGAGTGTCTTCCTGTTTCATTTCCTTTTTACGTCACGCAGTGCCCTGTGCACAGTGAGGACAGCTGCGAGCTGGTGCCCTGTGGCTCTCGAGGTCTCAGTGCCTGCACTGTCACCCTAGGTGGTGGTGTCCGGGCAGGCCCCGGGAGAAACTGCTGGTGGCCTGTGGTGGCCTGGGGCTGAAACCCGTGCAGTGCCGGGAACCAAGGGGGTGCGGGTGCGTCCTGTGCTGTCCTCCTGCCCAGCCAAGAGCAGATGTGAATCTCGGGATTCTGCTGCAGGCTGGCCGGCGCTGCTGTCCTCAGAGCCACAGGGAGGGAGTGGCGTGGCTCGTCCTTGGCACTGGGAGTCCCGGGGAGCTGAATGCCACCCCCGCCCGGGTGACCTGGTGGTGGCCGTGCTGAGAGCATCTGTGTGCTGTAAACGTGTACAGGCCTCCCCACGTGGTGCTTACCTGTTGTGTTTTTTCTTTAGTATTTTAAAGCATTTACGAAGGAGTTTACGACAGGAGAAAACTTCAGAGGTAAGGGCCGGCAGCCTGCGCCGTCACCTCAGCCTGGGCCCTCGCCTGCAGAGCAGACGGGGTGCTCAGCATGTGCACACTGCCCTTCTCTTAGAAGTTCAGACTTGAGCAGTTTCAGCATTTCCTTTGCCTTTCTTGGAAAATGGAGTAGTGAAATTTTTTTGAAGTCATGTGTGTGCACTGTTGGGGCCTTTATACTGAGCTACGTCCTCAGCCCTTTTTTCTTATTTTTTATTTTGAGGCAGGTTCTCACTAAGTTGCCCAAGCTGGGCTCAAACGAGATCATCCTGCCTCAGCCTCCCAGAGTGCTGGGATGGCAAGCATATGCCTTCACACTCACCTTTAAAGTAAATTTTTTATGGAACAGAAATTCTTTTGAGTCAGGTCTCACTGTATAGTTTGGGTTGACCTCAAACTGACACAGTCCCTCCTGCCTCAGCCTCCCAAGTCTTGGGCTTATAGGTGTGAGCTACTACCCTGACTGAATAAATGTTTGGAGAAATACATAAACAGCTCAGGTGGGGCTGACTGACTTTTGGGAGTGAGCCTGGCCCCACAGGCACTGTCATGTTAAGGCCCAAAGGGTGACCAGCCCCCAGGGTGGCACTGGGGAGACCCCTGCAGCACCCTCCCCAGAGTTCAACTCTGTGGCCGCACTGCATGTGCAGCTTGGGCAGGGGCCGGGGTGCCACAGCCGCCCCTCTGCCCTGCGTGCCTGTCCCTGCACACCAGTGTGTGGAGAACTTTTAGGAGCCTGCTGACCGTGCCGCGCATGCCCGGGGGACAGAACCCTGCGAAGCAGTGACCGGGCTGCTCTGGCAGGGCCTGACAGGGAGCTGCGGACCGTCAGGCAGACGATGATTGACTTCCTGCAGAACCACACGGAGGGCGGCTGGCCACCGGCCTGCCCAGCTCTGGACCCGATCCCGTGAGTCGCTGCGAGGCACAGGTCGCTGTGGCCCGTGGTGTGTCCCTGTTCGGGAGCAGCGTGTGCAGGCAGCTCACGCTCACCTCGTGGCTCTTCTCTCCCA
Source organism: Dolichotis patagonum (assembly GCA_004027295.1). Classification (NCBI taxonomy): domain Eukaryota; kingdom Metazoa; phylum Chordata; class Mammalia; order Rodentia; family Caviidae; genus Dolichotis; species Dolichotis patagonum. The sequence continues at coordinate 32,062 of PVJX010019206.1, forward strand.
CCAGGCCCAGGGATGTGCTCACCCTCCTCGGCAGCCCCGGTGGCCGCTACGTGGCCGTGCTGTTTGAAAGTGGCAGCTCCTACGTGGGACGGGAGGTACTGGGCCCTGGTCCCGGCGGCAGCCGCTCTGGGCGGCAGGCCTGGCAGGGGGCATGAGTGTGGGGTAGCAGGGCCACAGATCTGTGGCAGAAAATCAAGGGCGAGAGCTCCCCAGAGAGTAAAACCACGGCCACCTCTTTCCGAGAAGAGCCACTGCCCTAGTCCTGGCTCACCCTGCTCGGGCATCTAGAGTGTGGGGGTCCCTGGGGGGTTTCTGTGGACCCCCAGAGGCCACTGCTGTGTCCCTCTGCCAGTGCACCTTCAGCCCTAGTGGGTAAGGCAGGTACCGGCCGCCTGCAGGAACAACCCTGAGCAGGCCACAGCTGCGGCCGGGCGGGGCCATCCTGCTCGCAGGCCCCTGCTCCTAACCCCCCAGCCGCCATTCGTGGGCACCAGGCCTTCCTGGCGGAGCTGCCGTGCTGGGTGGGTGCTGGCGTACGGCTGGGCTTGGAGGGCGTGTTTAAAAGGCAGAGTGAAGCCTTAGTCCTGTTTCACTGGACTGGTCTGGGAAATCTCTAAATGAGATTATGGTTTCTGCCCACGGACACTCGTCTCATTAGTCGCCTTAAAGTGCAGCACAGGCTAAAGTGCAGGTGAGTCCAGCTTGCAGGGCAGCCCACCAGGCCGCTGCAGCGCAGGGCTCTGGGCCTCCTGGCCAGAAGTGGCCTGCACCTGGGAGCCCTCGGGCAGGGCGGTGGAGCTTTCTGAGCTCACTGCCGTCCTCGGGAAGTGACACGCTTTTCCCGTTGTGCAGGTGATTTTGGACCTGATTCCCTACGAGAACATCGTGGTGAGCCGTGCGCTGGACGGGGACCAGGCCGTGCTGGAGCAGCTGGGTGTGGCCGCACTGCCTTCCTGCTACCTGATCCACCCCAACGGCTCTCATGGTCTGGTGCGCGTGTGAGTGCAGGCCACGTGGCTCAGGTGGGGACGCTCCCAGCTCAGTGGGGCGTGGGGACGTGCACCCCTCGTTGACTTCCTGGAGCAAGACGGGGAGGTCCCAGGCCGAGTCTGAGGGAGTGCCAGGCCTGGTGCCGCCTCCCCCTTTACTCTGATGAGGTCCAGGCTTCCTCTGATGAGGCCCGGGCTTCAAGGGGGTTTCCAGACCAGGTGTTCCAGGGTTTCCAAACAGCAGACCCACACCAGAGCTGCCCATGATCCCCACAGAGCCTGCTGGCCTCAGTGAGGGAACCTTGTGTGACCTTTGCCCTGCAGCATGGTGGGACTGGAAGGCAGGACAGAGGGGAGAGGAGGGCGGGGGGCTGCAGCCGGGGCTCCCTGCAGCCTGGCCAGCCCCTCCCACCAGCTGCTCTCAGCCTGGGCCTGTGCTGACCTCTTGGGTCCAGAGTGTAGCCCATGAGAGGAGACAACGTGCGAGTCTGTACTGCAGAGAAGGCCCAGCCTGGAGCTCGAGTCCCATCCGTCCCCCACGTCCCCGTCCCCCACCCCCTCGCCTCGCTGAGGGGCTGGGGGGTTCCCAAGCGCCATGGCCCTGTGGAGCAGCCTTAGAAGAGCCACTTGTCCACCTCCTGACACAGGTCACTGCTGGTCCTCAGGACTGCGCTTGCTGTGGAGGCCACAGCACTCGCCCTGGGGAGCCCTGCGTCCTCCGCCGCTGACCCCAAGCTGGCGGTGCTCCGCAGGGGGCTGCCAGATGCCTGCCGTGTGGCAGATTGCAGGCCTCTCCGCCGGGCTCTTAGGCTGGCGAGCACGGGCAGCAAAGCTCTTCTTGGCAGCTGCTCAGACCGGCTTTGCAGACGTCTTAGGGTCCCGCAGGCGGATGAGTCTGGTGCTTACTGAAGCACAACCAGCGATTAGCTGTGGATTCGGCGCAAGGCCCCTGGTCCCCGCTGCGTTGGCGCCGAGTGCCGGGAGGAATGGGTGCCCTTGGCCCACCCCGCAGACCCCCAGGAGAGCAGGTTATGGCGGTGCTTGTGGGGCGTCCCCACCAGTCTTCTCCTTTCCCACAGTGCGAAGCCTCTCCGATCCTTTTTTTCCTCGTATTTGAAGTCATTACCGGACGTAAGGAAAAAATCACTTTCCTTGCCTGAAAAGCCCAGCCAAGAGGAAAACACGGAAGTCATGGTTTGGCGAGAATTTGACAGGCAGGTGCCCCTTGGAGCCTGGCCAGGGTGTGCCTTGAATCCAGTGACTTCCTCCCCATTGCCACCGACACCTTGAGCACCCGGGGCAGGGCGGGGCGGGGCGGGGCAGGGCCTGCAGTGCAGAGCAGGCAGCTCCTGACTCTCCGTCCTCCCAGGGCCAAGCTGTACACGGCCGACCTGGAGTCGGGGCTGCACTACCTGCTGCGGGTGGAGCTGGCCACCCACAGGTCACTGGCCGGAGCCGAGCTGAAGACCCTGCGGGACTTCGTGACGGTTCTCGCCAAGGTGTGGCAGGCCTGGCTGAGGGTGCTCGGCAGGCTTTGTGCACAGTGGGTGTGCGCGGTGTGTGATGGTGCGCAGTTAGAAGGGTGATACCCTTCTCCCGATTCAGGCCCGCACAGCTGTCCCTGTGTACCTGACGTCCCCAGTCGGGGGCTCTGAGGGTTCTGGGGTGGGGACGAGGGAGGTCCTAGGGCTTCACACTCTTGTCAAGGTCTCTGAAGCCACTGGGGTGACACTAGGTGGTTGCTGCATGGTGCCAGGGAAGGTCACACATGGGGATGTGGCCCCGGGGGTTGCCGGTCTTGGAGGCAGCTAGGGAGCCCACAGTGCCCTGGAAGTGATGCAGGAAATTATCTCCGGCCTTGGTGCTAGGCAGGCCACAGTGGGTAGGTATCCTGCCCCTCCACCCTACAGCTGTGGCACTTGAGGCTCCCGAGTGAGGAGGCAGGACTGTGCGCTATTCCGAGCAGTCATTCTACAGTTTGCTTGATGTCATGTGGAGTTGCCAGCCCATGGTCAGTGGGCTGCAGGCTGGGCAGCCATGGCCTGTGGCAGCCAAGGTTCCAAGGCATAGTGAGTGTGGGGTGTCAGGCCACACGGATGGGAGGGAAGTGGGTGAGCCTGACACCTTGCTGGTGAGTCACACGCTGTAACCATAGTCCATCACTGTGCAGTGACCGCCTGGT
>PVJX010019207.1:0-35542 GCA_004027295.1 Dolichotis patagonum
AACCTTTCCTTTCCCAACTTTGAGCATCAGGTATTTTGTCGCAGTGATGAGTAAAAAGTAATTAAGACAATGACCTTTTTCATTACTTAATAAAAGTATAAAATGGATGTATCTTGATGCCATGCTGTTAAGTAAAATAAATCAGATGTGCAAGTTGAAAATCTTGCATGGTTTTTCTTGTGTGAGAAACCCAAAATATACGTAAACTGAAAAACAAAATGAAGGATGGATAAAAGGGAACAAGCGGATTTTATTTTACAAAAGGGATAGAGGGAAAGGAGAAAAAGCACAGGCACAAGAATTAAAAAACAAAATTAAGCTGTGTCACGTTCACGAACCATCTCCTCAATGAATGTAATCATTACAAACTGCAAACATATGCTAATAAAAATGAATAAGTAAAAGATATAATAAATTTTAATCACTAGTATTTATTGAGCACTATTGTATGGAGTATTTATGGTATGTGTGAGATACAGTATCAGAAACTGAGAATCTAGCAATCAAAAAATAAATACTGCTGTACGTGTGATACTTTCATTCTAGTGTCTTCCCTTGGTCTGCAGCTCTACCAGCTGGATAACTACCATTTAATAACTAAGCATGCAAGCAGGAACTGGGATCCCGGCTCTGAGCAGAACATTTCAGTTACTTGATGACTATTTAATAGGCAGTTTCATAAAATTTTATAGACACGCTGTCATACAAAATGTGGTCTTCGGTGCCCGCATTACATGATTAAAAATCATCTTTTGTTTTTCTTTCTTTTTCCCTATGGCTGTTAGCACATCCATTCAGAAGAGCCGACTTGACAAGAATTCTTCAGAAATGCTAAATACATATGTTCAATAAAAATAAGGAACACTCCTAAACAGATGCAAAATGCAAACCAGTTTTTAAGAGAACATACTTCAACTTCAAGACAGATTTATTGTATAGAAATATAGAAAAAAAATACTCGTGGAGTGTTTTAAAGACCAGTGTATGAAACCAATTTGGAAACTGCTCATCATATTCTTGAGTATGAGACAGAGTAAAGAAATAAGCCAGGCTTGAGTTTAATAATTAATGTTAAATGCTCATTTTTAATGTTAACACCAGCCTGGGGAAGCTCCTGAAGGGACTGAAGCTGAAGTGACTAGGACCTATGAGAAGTATAAACCATATCATGTTTCCACTGTTGATTGCTTGGGAATTACGAAGACAGTAATTTCACGCGGGTCAATGTAATACTACATGATAGTATTTTAAAGGAGAGTCTAACTGAACCTTTGTCATGTTTTATATGCTTCTCAGTAGAAGAGTCTACAGCCAGAACTTAAAAGGAGGCTAAAATGATGGAAGGGCTGAAGTTTTAATGCTGCTTGATTCCAATTAATATATATTTAAATAATTGCATGAACCTAGAAGGTAACCTACAAAACAGAAAAATTTAGAAATGTAAGTGACAAGATGATCCATATTAATACAAACTAGAACAAAATGTAGAACAATGAGAGGAATTTCATGACAGCAAACTTGTCTGAAAAATTATCAGTGCTCCTATTATACAGATAGGTTGACTGAGGCAAAGTAACCAGGTAGCATTGGCTCTGGTTTATTCACATTTTGGGAAAGACAGAGAGTAAAGATTCTTAAGGTCAGGAGGGATCAGATACTTACACCCTAAAGCCCAGATGTGCTGATGTGACCTTGTGCAGACTACAGAGGGACTGAAGATGGGTGCAGAAGAGGAGAAATAGCCAAATAAAAACACCAAAAAACAAAAAACGGTGGCATCGGCAGATTCTTCCCTGTGTGACTGCCTTGAAGATGGGGTAACACAGGAAAGAATAGGAGTGGCTTCTAGAAGCTTCTAGAAGCTGCGCAAGGCTGGGGGAGGGGTTATTTCTCAGTGCCCCCAGGAGAAAGCAGAGCCACCATAGCTTGGTTTTTGGCCAGTGGAGCCAGGTTCTAACTTCTGACCACATGGACTTTGAAATAATAAATTAAGCCACAGAGTTTTGGGAAATTTGTTACAAACTAAACAGCAAATTAATGAAACTGCTAGTCTAGAAGTAGAAAATGAGTTAAAAATTACTTTATTGTTTTTATTCATTTGTTTTTTTGAGACAAGATCCCGTTATGCATTTCAGGGTGGCCTTGAACTCATGATGTAGACCTGGCTGGTATGAAACATGCAGAGATTTTCCTGCCTCAGCCTCCTGAGCACCAGGATTATAGTCATCATGCCTGGCTCACATTACTTTAAAAAAAAATCAGAAATATAACTGGCCCAAACTTAACAATGGCAACGAGTATGGAAAGGAAATAATAAAAAAATAAAAATGAAATGTGAGGAATTCAAACTCAGCAGAAATGAAATAAAAAACAGGGTCTCGACAAGTAAGTGAATCATAATTCCTTAAAGTATGGAGATTTTCTCCTGAGGGAATGCTTCTCAAAAGTCTCTTTATATAGCAATTTCACATAAACACAATATTAAGATGAGCTGGGATCCAAAGTCTTCTTTTACCATGAATTCAGGGAGCACTTGAAAACACTTGGCCCAGCTCACCTATGGTTGGCTTTGTTCTGCGTGCCCATGTGAAGCATCACCTGCTAAATACATCCGCATTGCTGCGTTATGAAAATTATGGGGTACACAGTTTTTTTTTTCCTTTCACTTTACTTGGCAACACATTTCTGTCCAGGTGTTTGACAAAGCCAGACCTTAATAATGCCAAAGCAAGAGTAGATGAGAAGATCAGTCAACGAAGCCAGATTGCTTTTCGTCAAGTCAGTATGTCAAGAGGGGCAGGGGTAGCCTAGCGTGGCGGGGGGCAAAACATGAGCTGCTGATTCCAGCACAGAGTTCTGAAGCACTCCTTGTGCCATGCACTGCTAAGCTCCTTGAATCTCATTTTTACCCTTTGCTCAGCATAAGTAGAACCACATCTAGCCTGTAGGACTGCTGCCTAGAAGGAGAAAGCTGGTGAAAAATTGCACTGACCCACAGTGGACACTTAGTAACTGCAGAGTATACACCCAGCCCCTTAAAGAAAGAATATAAATTAACTTGGTGATCATAATTTTCAAGAGTATTTCTCTTTTATGTTTAGAATGAAAATAGTTTTTATTGATTAAGAGCATCATTGGTCAGCACACATGCAATATCATAAAGCTTCTGTCATAAGATAATACACTAGAAATGACATCTAGGACCTAGGAGGAATGAATAGAATTGATATAATAATGTATTATATAGATAATAAAAATAAATTATGTCTTGCAGTTCTATTTTTCCTACTGGGATAATATACAATATTTCATTATTTTACTGGCCCTGTACAAAGCAATTAATTTACAGTACACTGCTGGGAATAATTGGAAGAAAGCATTTTTATGTATGGGATAGAATTGAGGAAGGAAAGAAAAAACAAGAAAGCAGGGAGAGAGTACAGGCAGGGAAGTAAGGAGAGGGAAGCAAAGAAAAGAAATTAATTGGAGAGGGAAGTAGGAAAGTAAAAAGAAAGTGTTTTGGTTGAAAATAACAAGAGAATTTAGGAATGAAGAAAAACTGTAAGAAATATAAGAAATGCATCATTAGTTTTTTTCCTCTTAACTGTGGTTGAAATTAAAACATATGAAGTATTAATTAGTTCAGGACTCCTTTTTATGGAGTGGATATTTATTAGAAGTTCATTAGAGCCGAGGATACAGCAGACGTGAATAAAGGAATATCCTTACTATCACGGAATTTAGAGCAGGGTGGAGCAACTTGGGAATACAATGAATTATCCCTCAATAATGATGAAGTGGATTTTACTAACACTATTATGTGGTGCCAAGACTTTCTTATGATTAGCTAGTCAGTGACATGCTATGACTTCAACTCTTGTCACTTTGGTGTCAAGAACAGTACAAATTCTCATTTCATCCAGTGTCACAGAGACTGAGCAAGAGAAGCACCTTCTCTTTCTCTGTGGGTAGGGGCAAGGAAGACAGAGAGAGAGAAAGAGAGAGAGAGAGAGAGAGAGAGAGAAGGCAGAGACAGAGAAACAGAAAGAGAGAGAGAAGACAGAGACAGAGAGAGAGAGAGACAGAGGCAGAGAAAGAGACAGAGACAGAGACACAGAGGAGAGAAAAGGAGGTACTGCTACAGATGTTTGGACAACATGAAGAATCCATTTGGCTACTATTTATGGTACTTAGAATATGGGTTGTAATTTTTACGCACCTTAAGTAAAACAGGGTACCAAGGTGGTTAACTGGTATCAGGGATTATGCATGTAATAGTCCTGCTACTGTGACAAAATAGTTGAGGAAATTAGCTTAAAGGGGGAAAGGTATATTGTGGCTGAGTTTCAGAAGACCCAGTCTCTATCCATCCTGTCACTCTGGGGTCTATGCCAAGCCACTGCACTCTGGTCACAGGAGCACGTGGCAGAGGAAGCTGCTCACTGCATGTTGACCCAGGAGTCACGAGGCAGAAAGAGACAGAAAGAGGAAGAAACAAACTCTTCTCTTCAGTGGTAGGTCCTCAACAAGCTATTTCCTCCCACTAGAACCCAACTCCTAAAGATTCCACTGTCTCCCAAGGGCCCAATAAGCTATGAATAAATAAAGGTATTAATCTACTGATGAGGTCACCTCCAAGGACCCCACTTCTGAACATTGCTGAGCACAGGGACAAAGAAGTCAACATGTGGACTTGGGGGGTCATTTAATATCTATACCCCAGGAGGGACATAGCATTACACACAGTAGGCATTCAGGGAAGATATGTTTGATTACACAATGTGTACAATTACATGATCAGTAATATTTTAAAATCAAAATATATCATTCTAACCTAAACACCCACTTTCCTAAATAATCTGTACCTACAGAATGCTATAAAGTATTTCACAAATATTCTGCAATATTTCACCAGTACATTCTTTACTAGTCACTACACTAGCTAAAACTAACAAAATTAAAAGACCAGTAAACTAACATAGTTCACAAATGATGAGAGACAGGAGGAGGGAAGAGGCCGGGACAGATCAAGAAAAATTCAAATGCAATACAGTGTAATACAATACAATAAAATGAATTACAATACCATACAGTACAATACAATACAATACAGTGCACTGTGATACAATACTTTCTGGTCATGAAGGTGTTAGAACCCCAGCATTTTTCCTAGCACTACAAAGTCAGTAACCTAGAGAAAACAAGATTGTTGTTCTCTAGAAAGTCTATGCACTGAATGAAATATATCAGGTGTATTTATCAGTAGGTCACAGTAGTAAATAAAAGATATTTAAGTGAAAGTTTGACATAGTGTTGATCACTTAGAGGCTGCCATACAAGCCAGCAAGACAGGATATTCAGTCAGGAGAATGAAATGCATTAAGTATGTGGGGAGTTTAAGAGAGAGACAGAAGTGTTCCAGTAACACAGCAATGGTAACAACAACAACTATTTGTTAAAGTTACAGTCAAAACTTGAATGGAAAAACACATCCAAGTACAAAGTAGCTGATAATCTGTCAAATCTAACAAGGGATCGAACACTTCTGGGCATTTAGGAATGCCTCCTTATGAGACATTTAGCTGTCCCCCAAATTCTGTTCTTCCTTTCATGGAACTTAAATTTATAGATGAGTTCTCTGGCAGCTGGGGTTAACTATAAGTGAAATGGTCATTTAGATGTCTAAATAATTGACAAGGCATCAACCTCGGGTGGTTTGAAGGAGTTGTGTTCATGATATTTCTCTCATTATCTTTACCCGATCGAAATACAGATTTCCCTGATTGCCAAAGGCTCAACACCAACAGCACAGACAAGAATGGAAGCTGGGGAAGGGCCGGCACCACAGTGGATGGAACTGGATCCCAGTGACTCCTCAGAACAAAGTGGGGCCACTGACCAGTATGTCTTACCCCAAGATGACTTCTCTGTATTCTGTGTCCTTTATGTTATGGTATTTCACAACTTTGTTTTTGGCAGCTTTTTTTTTTAATCCTTTAAAGCCAATAATATTTGATCAAATACAAAAGAAAAATAAATATAATTTTTTTATCTTGAACAGAATCAGAGAATAAGTAGGGTCAGAGACCTACTATCTATCTATGTGCCTATCTATCTATCTATCTATCATAACAATGAGATAATGACATTGAAGATGGGAATAGTCAGAGAACTGATGAAAATGATAGGCCAAAATGTATAATAGATATTGTGACATAGGAAGAAAATTTTCAAATGGAAACAGGTACTAGGGAATGGGGGAGGGGATGAAGGAAGGGGGAAATGATAAAAGAAATAAAAGTGAAAACAAAGTTTTGTGAATAAGAAGGGGAAGAAAGATTGAAGGGAGGGTAGGGAATGGGGAGAAACAGTCAAGTTATATCATGTTTTGTGTTTTGCTTTTGTGGTGCTAGGGACCAATATATCATGTACAGGTACAAACTGCCTATGATGAATGTGATCGTTATGTATACCTAAAGTGTAATAATAAATTTAATTAAATAAAATGTGGTAGAAATAAATGAAACAAGAAAATTCAAATAACTAATTGCAGGATTTTTAAATGAATTCCTAGCCTTATTGACAAACAAGTTAGAGTTGAAACTTAAAATTGAAGGAATTTCTCAGAAAGTATATCAAGAAAATCCAACAATTAAAATTATTAGGTAAGTAAAAGTAATTGAGAAGACCAATCTCAGATACTCACTTTCAAAATTAGCAGTAAAAGGAAAGAACTTGGAAAAAAAGGAGAGAAACCATCAGAGAAACACTGAGTAGGAACTGAAGCACATGCTTCGTTATTCAAAAGGTCTACCGGTATCCAGCATAAGACCCATAGCAAGTTACATCATGGACATGAAATGCAGCATTCTATCAGGAAGAAAAGAAAGAAAAAGACAAATGTCCTATCCAAAGAGTCACACTAGAATTGAATATTTCATAGCAATTCTGTAGGCTAAAAAATAAGTAAGGGTTATGTTCATAAATCTGAGGAAAATTCATTCCCTCTCTGGATAGATATGCAACAATAAAGAATAAGGTAGAATTAAAGTCATTTACACAATTCAAAACCTTAACATCTACTATGTATTTTTTCTTAAGAAACTGTAGAGGAATTTGTCCACCTAAAGAAGAAATGAACCCAAGGAACAAAAAGGTATAGGAAACAGGAAAGAGGATAGATGTGAAGGGAGAGACAGTAAAGGGACAAGCAGGGACTGTTCTGACTGAAGAAATTTAAAACCCTCCAGGCAAAGCCTTCTCCAGAAGAGACTGTCAAATCCTTGATGAGTATAAGTGTGTTGAGAGGAAATTTATACAGGTGGGGGAGAGTTTAATGAAAACTATACTATATAGAAAGTTGTAGAATAAAATATTTTAGAACATCAAAGAAAGCAAACACCTGCTTAGAAAAAGGCAAACACTCATATTAAGTGCCTTGCTTTTTATTATTATGAAATAAAGGTTATTCATTCTAGCAAGCAATAGTACAGTATAAACTCTCTGAAAATAAGAGTGAAAAGGATGTGTGAGTATGTGGGGTATGGGTGGACGGCACTAAGATGTGTGGAAGACACCTACATTGCATTAGTTGCTGTCATGGTTTATGTCGGTGGCCCCCAGGCCTCATGTATTTGCATGGTGCATTTGTGATTGGTTGATTGTCTAGTGCTTGGATTGGTGGTGTCAGTGCTACACCCTCCTAGGGGTTTAGCCAGGATGTGATGTAAGGGCAGGAAGAAGGGGTGTCTTTCTCTCTTGCCGATTTCTGCCTTGCTGTTTGCAGCTGCCATGAACTGCGGCCCGCCATGCCACCCTGCCTTGGAGCCAACTGAGTATGGACTGAAACCTCCAAAAGCTGTAAGAAATAAACCTTTCCTTTCCCAACTTTGGGCATCAGGTATTTTGTTTCAGCGTTGAGTAAAATGTAACTAAGACAGTTGCTTAGTGGAACTGAAGCTGAAACTCAAGAAGCATCAATGTGACCATACCTTAAAAAATATATCTAGGTAGATATTGATGTATTAGAGAAAAGTGAAAAGGATTATTTTAGGAATCAAAAATTAGACTTAATGAGGTAAAGAAAGGAAACAACTGTTCATTTGTTTATAAACATTATGTTTGTGAAGACGTGAATTTAATATACTGATAATTAAGTATATAAAATTAATTTCTGGCAGTACCATTGCAAAAATAGCAGAGAAAGGGACTTCTGGGGAATAGGAAGGATATTTAAGCTTTGATTCATTCTAGAGCAAAAGAGAGAAGAGAAATTTTGTGTGCGGAAATATAAGGACATTTCTTCATGTATTATTTGTCATTTGTATTTCTTCATCTGAGAAGTGTGTGTTCATCTCAGATGCCAATTTTTGGATTATGTCTTTGAATCTGGGAGGCCTGATGTTTTTCAATTCTCAAGTGTTCTAGATATAAGTCCTTTGTCTGAGGGACAGCTGGCTAAAATTCTTTCACATTCTGTGGGTTTTCTTTTCACTCTGTTGGTGATTTCTTTGGAAGTGCAAAAACTTTTAAATAAGATGAGATCCCAGTGATGACTGTTTGAAGTACTTTCCATGAGGTTTGCATTTTGCTTATGAACTCTTTGTCTATCCCTGTGTCTTCAAGATTTCTACCTGCATTGTCTTCTAGTAGATTTAGTGTTTCTATTTTAGTATTTATATCTTTGAACCATTTTGACTTTAGTTTAGTGCATGGTGATAGACGTGGGTTTAGTTTTAGTCTTCAGCATGTGGAAAACCAATTTTTCCAGGACCTCTTTAGAGGATTTATTCCAAAGAACATGTTTAGCCCCTTTTTCAAATATAAGGTGGCTGAGTGTCTTTTTAGTTGTGTCTGCATCTTCTAATCTGTTCCACTGATTCTCAGGTCTGTTTTTTTTTTTTTTTTCTAATAACATGTTGATTTTATCACAGTAGCTTTACAGCATAATTTCAAGCCAGGGATTGTGATGCCTCCTGTCTTGTCTTTGTTGTCAGGACTGACTTTGCTATTCTAGGTGTCTTCTATTTCCAATTTAATTTTAGGAATGTTTTGTCTAGATCTGTGAGTTATGTTAATGGTATTTTGATCAAGATTGCATTAACTCTGTAAGGTTGTGGGAGCATGGCTATTTTTAACATGTTGGTTTTTCCTGTCCAAGAGCAAGGAATACCTTTCCATTTCTGACACCCTCTTCTATTTCCTTTTTAAGAGTACTATAGTTTTCGGTGTATAGCTCTTTTATATCCTTTGTTACGCTGATTCATAATTTTTTGGATGTTATCATGAGAAGTGTTATTTCCAGAAATTCTCTCTCAGTGAGTTTGTTGTCTGTGTACAGGAATGCTATTTATTTAATGGCTGCCATCAAGAAATCAACTGATAACAACTGTTGGCAGGACTGTGGGGGAAAATGAACTCTTCTCCCCTGTTGGTAGGAATGCAGACAGTACAACCACTGTGGAAATCAGTGTAGAAATTCCTCGAAAAACTAGGATTGGAAGTTTCATTCAAAACAGCTATTCTCCTTCTGAGTATTTTGCCAGAAAAAATTGAAAACATCATGTGACAGCAATATATGTGTATCCATTTTTATAGCAGCACAATTTGTAAAAACTAAATCTTGGAAACAACCCAAATACCCATCAACCACAGAATGGATGAAAAGGATACGGTATTTTTGTGCAATGGAATATTAATTACTCAGTGTAAAAAAAGGATAAACCTGAGGCCTTTATAGGTGAATGAAGGCAACTTGAGACCATATTCATAAGTAAAATAAATTAAACTCTCATACGTAAGTATATTGTATTCCTAATGTAAAAAAAAAGAAACTGAAAGTAATAAGACCAAAATGTACAATAGAGGTTGTGATAATGCAAAGGAAAGAAAGTGCTAAAAAGGAAAGAACAACTGGGATGGGGAAAGGAGAAAAGGAAGAGAAGAGAAAATTATATGTATATAGGTGTACATATGTATGTATATATGTGTGCATGTATATATATACAAGATAGTTAACTATACTACTAATCTGTTAGTTCCTTAAAAAGAACAGTTTGTGCTTTCATTGTTTGATTGTTGGATCATGTTTTTCATGCCTGAATCTTGTCAGCTAAGCAAATACATCTAAGATAACAATATATAATGTATTAACTAGTGCTAATTTCTTACTATTTTTTGAAATTCTATATTATTTGTATCCTTTTTTTTGTTTTACTTTCTAAAACAAAGAAAAAGAAAACAGAAAAAATAAGAAAGATAATGGTGTCACATGGCACAATCTGTACTTTTCCACAGTAGTATTAACAAAATGTCTGATTCAAATTTACAAAAATATTTATTTGTGAAAATTAGTAAACGTGAAATAAACATGGAGTTGCTGGAATTAAAATAATGTACAGATAACTTGGATTTATATGCTGTGTTTCATTTCTCCCAAACATTTCACACTAAGTATCCTCATTTAATTCTTTAAACAGCCCTAAATCTGCCAAGGTGAAAATTATTGCACTCACTTCATATAGGAATAAATTGTGAATGTGTCATCTAAAGCCGTCTCTTAGGTGGGAAGTGAGGAATAGACTGGTCTTATTATTTCTGTTATTAATGCCTTAAATAGAAAATTATTATCTATCTAAGCTTCTTCTTGCTTTGGCACTATGGGAGAAGTACAGTATTTTTTATATCGGAGAAGTTCGCAAGTTCAGAAAATAAAGATTGGGGAATATCATGAAGAAGTTTTAATATTTCTTTTCTATTTTTAGCTTGGATATTTTATCTCACTTCATTTAAATTCTTCTCTTTAATTGGAAGAATTTATCCTCTGAGTCCAAGGTAAAATTTGACTATTGATTTAATTATGTATTCTTATGTGCTAGCTTTCTTTTGCTACACTTTAAGCTAAGATATATTGTGGCTCCTTTAATTAAGGAGTAAGGCCGTTCATATAAGGATTTTCTACCAGTGTTACAGCCTGAAGTACAGATGCAGACTGTTTCTCTTAAGTCATTCTTTAATTTCCACATGCCATGTAGGAAGGTCTGCAGTGGAATGGTAATGGGTAACCCAGCCAACAGCAAGCGGGAGGGGAACAGGTAAATTTTTATAGTAAATAAAGATCTCAAAATCTGTCATTGGGAGATTGAGTCATTTACACACACACACACACACACACACTCACACAATTTAAAAGGTAATTGTTCAACTAGTTATTTGTATGACTGTGCGATGGGAGGCTGCGTAATTTGATGCTAAGATTCTGGATTTTGAAGTCAGGCTTTGAATCCTTCCTTTGGATACTAGCCTGCCCCTTCCTAGCTGATGTCCCTGACGATGTAACTGACCTCTCAGAACCTGGGTTTGTTCACCTATTGCTCCAGCTTGGATATTATTTGGTGAGTCTTCCTTCTTGTGTTCAATCTTAATCCCCACTGTGAGGTTTCAAGAGAGTGAAAACAATTTTAATATGGTGTTTAGAGTTGGAGATTTTGGAAAAGGATTGGGTTTGGATAAGATTAATAGAGTGGAGTCCTACTACTGATGGCTTGGTGAGAGGGGGGAGAGAAACCAGAACACACACACACACACACAAACACACCTCTGCTCCTGTTTCCACAGTGAATCTGTCAGAAAGAAATCCATTCCCATATGGGTCCCTCAACCTTGCACATTTAGAGCTGTGAGCCAAAAAAAAATTCCTTCCTTTATGACTTACTTTTCTATGGTCTTGTGTTATGACTAACATACCTTTAGAGTAGAATCATGGGGTCATCATATCACTGATAGTTAAAAAATTAAATATGCTATATGGAAAAATAACTAGCAGTATTATACACAGTACAAAACCCCAGTGATGGCTGTTACGAATGGTAGTTATGCAGTGGAAATACATACACAAGTATATTAAATATTTTAAGGTAGGAAGGATACTAGTTTTACAAAGAGCAATGCCTGCATTGGTAGAACAGAAAATATACTCCTTAAATATCACAGTAATTCATTACTTACCTGACATTTATTGTAAAGGTTTGTTTCAGGAGCTCTCTAAGCAGTAACAGACTACCTCTTCCATATCATGTAGTTCTCAGAACTGATGTCACATGGTATCACATTAACATGAACATACTTGGTGTGTGCTGCGGTTATTTATGCATGCATGTAGTCATATGTATGCTTTATAACAAAATACTATATATGCTGTGACTTTGCATTCCTAACTTTGTGTACTTTCTCTGGAAGCAGAGATTGAGTAATCTCCACTTTAGGATTCCGATTCCCCATTTTAAAAAGTTTCTAGTATCTAATAAATACTAATACTATCAATGAATAAATTGTTTTACATATGCTAGGCTTTCTTGTATGTCTCTCATTTGGTGTGTATTAAACATATGCATAACTCTGAAGGATAAATCAATATTCCACTTTCACTGAATGTCAAATACATTTAAGCGATCATTGATATTAGGTGTGCCACTTGCATTCTTAAAGTATTCGATAGTACTGGAGGATCATAACAGGTAAAACCCAGGAATTGTAACAATTATTTTAATTAAAATAATTCCTAGTGGGGATGTGAAACCCAGTTCGACCTGTGGAGTGTAAAATGAGTAAAGCATGGCTACTGAGTTTTATCCCTGTTTCTTAGGTACAGAATGGCATTGCCCTGGTGACAGGAGTTCAAACGTGCAACTAATTTAATATAACATTGCATTTGGCCAGTGGAACAGAGTTGGTAAAGTATCCAACATTTCTAGGAATACTTTTACTTCCTTAAAGCAAGATTCTATTTTTTCTTTTTATTGCCTATTATATTGAATGTTGCCTATTCACTGCATTTGTACCCAAAACATAGCTTATTTTTAGAATAGCCCATAAATGAATAATAGGAACATATGTTAGCATTTTAATTCTTGAATATGGATTTACTTTTTATAGAAGCAGGTATTCTTTATGTTGCACATTGTAGCAATATAATAAAGCCAAGAAGATGCTATGGAAAACAATCAGGCTTTTTAGTGTTTAAAATATACTCTGTGACACATGTCCTTGTTATCACTAAACAAATTTAAATTTTCACTTATAGCTAAAGATAAGACACTGCTAGAATTTAATGCATCATTGTCTATTTTTTAATGAAATCCAGAGTTGTAGATGCATCTCAGAAAGCTTATACTAAAGAATTAAAAGTCTAGTATAAGTTAAGTTTAGGTTCTTAAACTCAATGATCAATGAATTATTCTTACATGAATGAATGATAATAATTAATTAAAAGACACCAACAAATTTTAATGTTTAAAGTAACTGTAATGAGTATAATCTGTTTATTTACTATATGATCTTATTCAAATACCAGAAAATGTCTTAAGAAGTGTGGGTATATTTGATTTTTGTAAATGAAGTGATAAGATTTGTCCAGTAAGTGACAGAAAGAATAATTATACATTTGGTTTTCATACATACTGCTTTGTCTATCTCCTCCTATTTCTTATTCTCAGGTTTCTGTAGTCTGAAACAAAATAAAGAAGAAATAACAGGAGAGGGAGAAAGAAGGGTGAAGAATGTTGCTATACTTACAGTAGTCACATGAATAAATCGAAGATTCATCTATTTGTCCTTTCTCTGGTTGTCCTTTCTCCTCTCCCAGGGGAGTTAAAGAAGCTGAGAGATTACAAATGATTAGGGTAGGGCGGGGATATAACTTAGCACACAAGCACAAGGCCCTGAGTTTGATTCTCAGTATCAAAAAAAAAATGATTAGTGTGAGAGAAAGAAGATAAAAGGAGGCAGGAAGTGAAAATGAATAAAGATAGAATGATGCATAATTTATTATTAAAATTAATAAGAATTTTTTTCTAGTTTTTAATTTGTTCTGGAAATCTAAATAGGTGCCATATTATACACACAAACTGAGATCTAGAAATACAGATTTCACAGACAGAGAAGGAGAAGAAGAGGGAGACGGAAAGAGAGAGAGAGGGAGATTATACTTGTTTGCAGTTAGCCCTTTTCATTATTTGTTGATTGCTTTTCATATTATTAGCTTCCTCAATGCAGAAAAAAATCACTCAGTAGTCTTCAACACTGCACAGTATACACTCTGGCCCTTGGGCAGGTATAGACTGAAGCTGATATCATCCAGAAAGGACCCATCCAGGGGGCCCAGGAGCCTCTTGCTTCAGAGGTGGATCTTTCCCTGCACCAGACTCCAGTTTGAATTCCCATTCTTGGTTGACATCAGAGCTGGAGTGTACTCCATTGGTGTTTTAGTTCTTATGCCCACAGAGCTAAACTTAGGACATTCCTCTCTTTTGGTGAGATTATCTGGAATCATTTCAAGGTGATAACACGTTCATATTTGAAAAGCGGAATATTTAGAAAAATCATAAGATAGGAGTGAAATGTAGGTCTCAGATCAGACATCAGTTGTAAGACCAAGGATCTGGAAGTGTCATTTCATTTAAAATCATTGTTTGTTTCTGCATTCAAAGTGCATCAAGTCAACTCAGGAGCTGATTTGGCAAGTGAGAAACAATGTGATCTTGTCTCAACTATTTAAAACTGTGAGATATGAGAGATAAATTGAATGTGGCATAATAATTTTATTTAGAAAAGGTTTCAAAATGTCACAGTCAGTCTGGTCTTGTTAATTTTTCCTTATATCATTCTCCAACTGATAATTTTCCTCATTAAAATCATCACCATGATTATGTATCTCTTCTCTGAGATGCTAAATTTTAGTCACTTGACCTCTGTACGATATTTAGAAACTAGCTCTTTTAAGTAACTTATATTTTTATTCATTTGGTTAGTTGCAAGTGTAGCCTTATTCTATCTCTAAATGCCTTCAAATCTGTTTACTCATACTGTGCTAGCCTTAAGATTCATTTTAAAAATGTTATCCTTGAAAATGAGGTGATTATTATTAAAAAGCAAACAAACACTGTGAAGCTCACCTGAAATTTGTGAAATCTTCTCTGAGCCTGGTCTCCCTGTCACTTTATGTTTGCCCACCTGCATTGAGCCTGGCATATTAGTCACTTTTATTTTGCTGAGACAAAACCTGACATACACAGCTGAAGAGGAAAAAAGTTTAGTTACAAGTCCAGACATTTTAGTTCATGGCTGGCTGGCCTCAAGGAGGAAATATGGTGGAAAAGCATGGAAAGGGAGTTTTCCATCTCATGCAGACAGGAAACAGAGAAGGCTAGAAGGAGAGAGAGAGAGAGAGAATGAGCTAGAGAGATAGAGAGGACAGAGACAGAGAGATAGAGGCAGAGAGAGAGAAAGGGAGGAAGGGAAAAGGGCCAGGAATGTGCCCTTTCAGCTCAAGCCCCCACTAACAGCTTCCTAGTACCAAGTCCTGTCTCCTGCCATCAATTTCAGTTATAAATACATCAGTGAATTAATCCATTGCTGAGCTTGGTGTCTACAATCTAATTATTTCCCAAAAGCTTCACCTCTGAACAAATGAACTTATAGGGAGAGGGTTTTCATTTAAACCCTAACACCTTGCAAACACTCAAGACTCAGGTGGGAGAGTGAGTAGTCAGTGTGTTGTAAAGAGCAAGTCATTTATCTGATAAATAATCCAGGACAGGTTTATCTACCTCTTGGATCTATTAAGAGAGATTCATAGTTGGGAATTCTAAAGAGTATTCAGGGTGCTTATCATTAGATAGTTTATCCTTTTATTTATATCTAGTATCAGAGATTTCATAGACTAATTTGTACTGAAATAAGGTGTAATAAGAGCATCTATTTTGTTTCTTTGAACAGTTTTCTCACTAGGTTTTATTACAATGTATGGAGGGTGTAAAGGTTAAGGTTCTGCAGGAGAATAGAACACTGTACACATGAGATTTATGTGTGCATAATGAGATTTGCTATGAAATATTGGCTTCATCAGTATAGAATTATGGGAGGCTGAGAAGTCCCAAGATCTGCAGTGCAAAAGCTTGATACTCAGGCAAACTGGTGGCATAAATTCCAAATTAAATCTGAAGGCTTAAGCCAAGTATCTATGATGTAGTTACTTGTTCAAGGGTAGGAAGAGGCTGATGTCACATTTCAGACAGAGAGAAAGAAAGTTCAGTTTGACACTTCCTTTTTCTTTTATTTTTCTAGGTGATTGTTTCCTAGTGAGTTAAATAATGCCCAACTACTTTAGGAAGAGTGATCTACTTTACACAGTTCACCAGGCAAATAATGAGTCTGTCCAGTTCACAAACAAAATTCACCATCACAGAAGTTTTAGAGGGAATTCTATCGAATCTTATTTTAAATTTAAATTTTAGGTTAATGGCTTAGCAAACATCTAAAGGTACCAATAGGAAACACAGAAAACAACTCCCTTCCGTTTACAATGCACAGGGAAGTTCCCAGGCATGGTTTTCTCAGTAACAAGAAAGGAGTGATGTTCTCCACAAGAGATATGAGTTTTTAAGAATTATCCATATGAGGACCAATGCTCCAGGGGAAATAGGCAAACTGTTATGTACACCCTTCTTACCCTGTTCAAGAATGTATAGTGGAATACAACTGAATGAGATATTGCTCAAAATCATTACGTTTTAACTAAACTGTTACCTAACAGAATTTTCACTTTATTAGAAACAAACATCATTCATTTTTACCTCACAATTTATCATGGCACAAATATGCCTTCAAACTGGAACTAGAGGTTACTGCACACTCTTAGGTTTTATGATTTTTTGATACACCATAGCTATTGTCAGTGCAAATAGAAGCTAAGTTCAGTGAATGTGGACTCTTGTTTCAGAACCCTAAGGCCCACACAGCTCCAAATACTTGATCTCTAGTGTTGTGCCTGGACATCTCTCCATTGCAAGCACATTCAAAGCACTGCCTAGCATTCCACCATCAGGTGCCTGAAGACTTATCCACTAGCCAGTTTTGTGGGTTTGACAAGTTATGTAAACATTCTTAGCCTCTTTCTGCTCTGAAAGCTTAAGTACTTAACATACTCTTTAGAAAAGTTTGTTAGCAATAGGAGAGATTATTCATACTTTCCATGGTCCTTAGAACAGGTATCTCTATTATTAACCTAGCATTGGCATGATATATATTACAGGATCCATTAGAATGACTTTTACAATTACTAGGATTCTAGGGAGCATAAAACTAACTAACACTGAGCACCTATTTATTATATGGCAACTCTTAAGCTCGCTTGCTTTATGGGTATCCCTAACCATAGTTCTGTTCAAGAGTTTCACTTTTTCCTCTTTTGCAATGAAGACACTGAGGGCCAGCGAAGTGAAACTACAGAGTAAAGTCGAGGTACAAGTGAGTTTTGTGCTCAGATTTGTGCAGTCTCAAAAGCTGTGCTTTTATCCTTCTTACCAGAAAATGAGGCAAGTTTAGCCTGAGTATCCTTGAAAAATACACCAATGAGCAGCTATCTTGGGCTGAATATTTATGTTCCCTCAAGATTTATATGTTGAAATCCTAGCCCCCAGGTGATTGTGTGGGAAAATGGGAGACTGGGATGTAACATACTCACGGAGCTAGAGCTCTCGTGAGTGGGATGAGGTAGTGCATTGATGAAAAGGAAAGGACAGAGATGTATTCTCTAAAGGCTGCATGAAGATATAAGGAGAAACCCTCTGCTAACCAGAAAGAAAGCACTTGTCAGATAACAGATACGCCTCTACCTTGATCTTGAATTTTCCAACCTCTCTAAACGTGGGGAATAAATGTTTGCCGTTGGAACCAGCATTGTAGGGCATTATGTTATAGCAACCAGGACTGCCTAAAGCAGTTGCCCTAGAAAAGTTTTTCTTTTCCTTCTTTTTTTTTTTTTTCTTAAATTTGGAATCATGTTCCTGCAAAAATAACACCAACAAAAATCTCTTATGAGAGAAGTCAACAGAAGAGGACTTGAATTGTATGTTTAGTGAAATATGAATTTTAAGAGATGCTTGCTCTTTACAAAGAAAGTGTTGAGGAAATAAACTCCTGATACACACCGAAATGGCAATAAATCTGCAAATCAGAGTCCTGGTCAATAAGAGAGCCAGGAGGCTCTCAGTGTTGACTTAAAATAGTTCCCATAAATCTGCAGGTCATGTGAACTGAGGATTCCGAGCACATCACACAGGAGAAAAGCAATTTATAAGTCTTCCTCTATCCCCGAACATATAAAAGGCCTTGATTAAGTGTGAGAGAAGGGGAAGTAGGACTGTTAATGAAATAAAAACAAAGTAACTATTTTTATTCTGTTTTAGGGTAGGTGTGGCGGGACCGACAAGCTCAAATCCCAGCTCGGCTCCCTGCTCTTTCCTTACGAGGGCTGCAGAAATGAAAAGATGGCTTTGTGACAGGTCACCCTCTGCACCCCTCCTCAGTGACTGGGACAAGAAGGAAATGAGGAATGTGGGGCATAAGGGGTGTAAACACCTAGGTGTCTGTCCACTCCAAGGGCTAGGAATTAATGCACTTCCAGCTTTAAAATAGTCTGAGTTTCCACGTTTAAAATGATCCCATCGCAGTGCCTATAACATCTCCATCCCATTACCTCCTCGTCTCCTCTCTCATTACCTTCCTGGGGACTCTCTTAGCTCCGTGCATGATTTAAGGAATGGTTTTGATCAACACCATTTTCTCTCTAGGGAGTTTTGTCAAGTGGATTGGGAGTCACATTTATTCTACCAAAGTAATTGTGGGGGAGTGGGAAGCATCCTACATTTTTTCCCTCCCTCGCTCCATGCCCAGAGTGTTATATTAATGAGATATTGCTCAGTAAGTTTCGAGAAAAATCACGTAAGATATCACGTAAAAATCACGTAAAAATTTCTGAATTCAGTTTTTAATATGCTAAGTTTTGTAGTTTGGGTAGTTTTCTATTTTTGATTTCACATTTCTAATTTTTATGCTTTGTGAACGTTAATTAAAAGCATTTATTCTTATTACAAATACAAATTAGAAAAGGGTGAGGCTGAATGCCAGTGATGCTGACTTAAAGATTAGAAGGCAATACTCTCTTCCTCTATATATTGTGGAAAATTTTTAATTTCCATAAGAAATTTAATTATTTTCTCATAGTCATCCACAGAGATTAAAACAGGGTGGGATAAAATTAATTCAGAAAACCTTTTTACTGTGTTAATACTTCTATTAAAACTAGAGGAAAACAACGAGTTAGTATTGAATATAATGATGGTGAGATTCGAGTTTTCTGTTTGAAAACCATCATATTCAAGATCCAGTTCTAACATATCTTTGTGACAGGAAAATTAAACATGCGGAAAGCCACAATTTTCTTAGTCCTTAAAAGACCTCAATAACTCAGAAAACATTCCACTTTATATTCAAGTACAATACTAATGGCTTAGAGTTTCAGAGATTAAGAATGGTTAGGAAAAATATTACTCCTGGTTCTTCATTTGTGTGTCAAGGGAGACAAGAAAATAAATTTATTCTAAAATAAGCAAGCTTACTTTCATCTTTTCTCCATATGCTGTTTCTTGTAGCATTTGCAATAGAATAAAGAATGCTGTGTCACCAAATTGCTTACATCTTAAAATATTACAGTATCATCTTTAGACTCCAAAAGGATGCAAAGTTTAACATGCTTATTTATCATTATTACTTTGTAGCACAAGAATTAATGTGGTTCAGCTTGGTGCAAGAGCAGAGAGAGGCTTTGGGTTTGGATCTCTTCTACTTGTAACTATACCCACTGCAGATGATGTCATTCTGCCTCATAATTTTAAATGCTGTCTGTATGATGACAATTCTCAAATTAATGTCTCCACCCTAGACCTTTTCCTTGACCTCCAGACTCATATATCCAGCTGCCTACTTGACATCACCACTTGGATAACTAATAGCCATATCAAATTTAACATGCTGAAACTGATTTCAACCCTTAAATTTGTACTTCCTGTAGCCTGTTCCATGGCAGTGTGGAAAGTCCTGTTCTCCAACTGTTCTCATATATAGAGAGAGAGAAAGAGAGAAAGTCTTTGTTTACTGTCTCTTCTTTTGGTTACTTCTCCTATCCAATTTATTGGCCAATTCCGATGGCTATACTTTAAGAGTAAATTCATCATCTCACCATGTCTACTACTGTCATATTTGTCTGAATCTTGTTTGCTGCTGTGTGCATTTCTGAAAAATTATCTTGTCGGTGTTGTCTGCTCATACTCTTGTTCTGATTTCACTAACACAGATCATGTGCTTCTCTTAAAACTTGCTTAACCCTTTCCCCTAAACTTCCCAGTGGCATCTCATGTCATTCAGAAAACAAACAAACAAACAAACAAGCGCACAGAAAGTTCCTTCAGATGTCTCCAAGGCCCTATTAAAGCAAACTCATTTCAGCTTTCTCCTCTTCAACTACACTGATTTTTTACTGCTATTCTACATGACAAACATCACCCAGGAACCTACTTTTCAGCTCATGATTTGACACGTGGTAGACAGCAAGTGAATGTTGAGTGGATAAATGAAGGATGAAACAAAGAGACGTAAGAAATGTGTTTAGAATATTTTAGTTAGTTCTAGGCTCTTTGTGCATTCTTCGAGGATAGTCTTTATTTTTTAAATTTCTAAGTTAAGGTGTGTAGATTGAATTCTATGATAGTCTCAACAAACACTTTGTGACCACCACATATCAGCACTCAAGAATACAAAACTGCAGGTCCTGTTCTTACCCCCGCTCAAGGACTTGTAACCTTGTATTTATTCTGCCTCATTTATGATGCATAAAAAATGCTCACATATCTACTTATGGGTCTATCATTTTGCATAAAACACAGGTGGGTACCAGAAACCTATGGTTTATTGGGGGTAATGAAGATTGTCTTGTTTATTCCTCAGTTTGACTTATCAATATTTAAAACAGGAAGAGGAGTTAGGAAATGGTTTTTCCAAAATCATGATTCCCATTTTCTCTTGACACATCTCCACAGCTGGCAGTCACACCCATGTTGCAGTATTCCGTTACAAGTGGATAACAGCTTCCTAACCTCAAGGAGCCACCACGTAGGTTTATAAAACTAGACGAAGAAAAAATTTAAAAAGCATAAAATAGCATTTTTCACTTGAATAGACTTTGTGTTTCACAACGTTTAGCATATTGTGCTTTATGGTATCAAAAAGTCATTCTTGGTAGGAAGTAGTGTTGTCTCTAATTGTATAACTAGTGGGCCTGGGTCTGAAAGAGTGTAATGATTGGTTTTAATGACTCAGTGTTGAGAAGTCTTTATCATCATCATCATCATCATCATCATCATTCTCCTTTTCACCATCATGATAACCTACATTTATTGAGTTCTTACCATGAGCCTCACAGTCTAAATTTTTATTTACACACATATATAACTAATCTTCCCAATAATGCTGAGAAAATCACATTGTTCTTGTTTTCCAAGGAATAGCGATTCACAAGAGCAGTCACTTGCTCCAAGTTTCAAAGCCAACTGTGACATAGCCAGAACTGAATTTTGAACATTCAATCAGAGAACCTGGTTGCTAGTCTACAAGCTGTAGTTCCCAGAACAACTAGAATGAAAGCATAGGTCCACCTGTTTTCAAAACCACTGTTCTTACCACACTTCATACACTGTAAAGGGAACCTGGTAACTGGATGACTGAAATATGGGTGCCTAGGAACACTAGTGGAGAGAAAGCGTTATGAGAGTGTGGATAAAAACACGGTATCTTTTTAGACTGAATCTCCATGGGCCATTTGAGTCAAGTTGCCATCCTGGCTTACCCACATATTCTGCTCTGGGACAGCTCCTCTACTGTTGTTAAATGGAGCACCTATTTCTAGGAAATCATTCAAATAGAATGATTATTTTTTTAAAAATTATTAAACTCTAGTGCATACAAATATGTCAGGGATCCTTTAGAAATCTGTTTACAGAATGATTTCTGTGGTGTTACAAAAATGGACTGACTTTTGTAAAACTTCTTCCAATTTATTTATATGATGCAATTGAATGCTGTTAAAATTAACACAAAAGCAAAAGTAAGGTTATTGTTAAAGTGAAGATTTGTGAAAGTGGCATTAGTTGACAGCTTCTCGTACCTTGATGAAGGTGTGATTTTCTCCCAGTTAGGTTCTTCCTTGGAGTGGGTGTGGCTGGTACCAGATGCACTGCTGATGACGTCTCTCACACCACAGGTGAGTTGCTGCGACCCGTTATTTCCAGTGGTTTACTGTACTTTAAGGTCGTCAGCAGGATCTAAGTGGGAAGAACGTACCGTTTCTAGAAGCAATATGGGCAACATGGCAAGCAAACAACCTGATGGGAGTTAGAACCAAGCCTTCCACCTCCAGCATTCATTGCATAGAACATTTTTCCAAGACTACTGGAAAGACGGTAGGTTTAGGTTCATTTATGATTCTTCCTGAATTTCAGCTATAGAACTAAAAGTGTATTGTTGGTGTGATAACTTTAAGTTATTTAATGTAGGATTTCTAAAAATTTAAATTTCTAAAAATTTAAACTATTTTTACTATTTTACGTTGGAGATGGATAATGTGACATTTGCTTTAGGAAAATTTTAAAATTAAATCATATATATATATATATATATATATATATATATAGTATTCTGATCATTTCCAATATTCATATTCTGCTCCCTTTCCCCATTATTTTTCTTCCTTACCACATCACTGAGCCATCTACTTTCCTGTTTCCTACCATCTTTTCTTTCTAAAAGTTCTTTAATTTGTTCATATTTTGAGCTTTTCACATAAGAGAAGCCATGACATAACTAACTTTACTTAAACAAAACCTGACTTACTTTATTTAAAAAGCACGGAACACGTCACAAATTTGTGTCTTCATTGCACAAGGGTCACGTTAATTTTCCCTGTATTGTTCCAATTTTAATATACATGCTGCCAAAGTGAGTGCACATATAAGGATTTGTTTTGAAAATATAATGATCAAGCATTCTTCACGCCAGGTCACCCTCGGTGGTACTAAATTTTTTTGATGGTTTATTGCATGCTTTTAACCAAATCATGGTCAAGAGGTGAGCAGCTGAACCCTGAACTCTTATATCCTGAAATGTTTCCTTCTCCTTCCTCCCTCTGCCTCTGTTCACTTCAAATGACAAATAGGTAATCTGATGCATAGTCTCTGAAAAATCCTCCACATCTTACAGTTTTCTCTAATTCTGTCCATTATCCAGACTCATTATGTTATGAACATCACTATCTGAAATCTCCCCCACAGCACTTCAGAAGTATTTTGTGGAATAAGTAAATGTGTATGACTGAAGATTCTCAAGTTCTTTCTGGCATCTCTGGATTTCTACATTTACACTTATAGAAAATTCAGTTAGAATATGAACAATTCTGGTTAATGTAACAAAGCAGCACAAATGGAGTATTGCACATATGGCTCAATGCAATAAAATTCATTTTATTAGGCTAAAACTATAAAATCAAGTTATCAGCAGATTATACTCCTTGCTCTCTCTTTCTCTCCCTGTTTCTCTATCTCTCTGTCTCTCTTTCTCTCTCTGAAGATTCTAGGGAAGCATCATTCCTTGACCCTTTCTAGCTTCTGGTAGTTCCCAATAATCATTGGTGTCCCTTATCTTAGAACTCACTACTCCAGTCTCTGCCTTCATCTTCTCATAACCTTCCTGATGTGTCTCAACCTCTGCATATCTCTCTTTCTTATAAAGACACCAGTCACTGGATTTAAGACTCACCCTAGCTAGTATAGCTTCATCTTAAGTAACTGAGTTTTCATAGGTGCTATTAGTAAAAAAGGTCATTTTGAGCTTCTGAGTAGACGTAAATTTTAGGGGGACACTCTTTTTATTTACTATGATGGGTACGAGGAAAAGGCACACTGCAAACACAGGTCTGAACTTGAAGTGGAGGTCAGCTATATGTGTGAGATTTTTAATTAGCTGGCCAGAAGTTAGTCTGCCTTCACTAGAGTTGGAAGCCTTTGGATCAGACTGAAATCTCCCCAGGGCCCATGTCTTTGTCTTTTATTTGTCTCTGTGTGTATGTTTGTATGTGTTTTTCTGAATATTCCTTAAATAGAGTAATAGTTACTACACTTACAACCCTCGGTTATGACATAGGACTCCCTATTGTATTATCAGGAGGTTTTTAAAAGAGAGAAAGAATTCTGTAATTTTGTCATTAGATTTCAGGTCTTCATGGAGCCTGAGCTGTAATCTACATTCATCCAGTAGAAGGCTAAACAGGATAGAATACTCCTTTCCTTTCTTCTACATGCAAGATTAAAAAGAATTGGAATTGCATATTTCCTTTCCCATACTTTGGTTAGGTAAGGCTTCCCTCCAGGTTAGACCTTGTTAAGGCAAACAGAACTCTGTAAGTATTTCAGCGAGATTACTTTTCCTCTTCCCATGCTGAAATCACAATAGGGTTTTCTTTCTCTTTCTTTCTTTCTTTCTTTCTTTCTTTCTTTCTTTCTTTCTTTCAATTTTTTTTGGTACTGGGGATCAAACTCAAGACCTTGCCCTTGCCAGGCAGGTGCTTACACCACTGAGCTAAATCCTCAGCCCCAGGATTTTCTTGATGGTAAAAATTTGGTAGGATTCTTGGAGGTAAATTTCACAGAGCTGGGGCTCCCCCCCCAGGACTGAGATCCCTTGTTCCCACACTGAGAATACAGTTATTCATCAATTAGAGTTTAAATTGTTTCTGTAGATACTGGCTACTTTAAAGAGCTCCTATGCCTAGCAAGATGTGAGTTCTCTGAATCCTCCTGTTTCTTCAGGTTTTAGCGGAGAAGTTTGCCTTATGACCTCAGTTCTTTGTTGGATTTAAGACAGCATTGTTGATTTTCAGTTTTCTCAGACATTATTTTTCTTGTGAAAATGGGAATAACAACTGTTAACCTCTACATGTTGAACAAGAAACCCCACAGGTCTGAAACAGAGATTATGAAATAATAGTGGTAGACCCTTACTGTGCCTCAGTCCTCATGAAAAAATGATGTTACAGTATTATCCATTATTCCAGTTGTGGAATCTGACACTATGATGAATCTTGTAACAACAAGTCATAGTTGAACCTCAAATTTGAAACTAAATCACCATGTCTAAATTTTTAATAACCATGGAACACCATGAGCGTAGAAAGGCTTGTATATATCTCCAAGGAAAACAGGGTAAGTCTCCTGACGTTGCAAGGGTGAGAACTCAGTATGTTATAACTTGCCTGTAAGGCTGACTTGTGACATGAACAGATTAAATGTACCATCAGACTCTGCTTACTGTCTGCACATGATCTGTTTTTCATAAGCCACTCAGCAGAGCATTCCATGCACTTGGCAGAAGTCTACTTTGCAAACAGCAGCCCAGGTAGATAGAGTATCAAGGATGCTAACAAGTCGGTAAATCTCAGAGGTTCATGGGGTGTATAGTAGCATCATTAGGACAAATATAACTGAAGCAAAAAAATGAGCAGCTGTCCACATACAGGAATGTTTTTCAGGCTGATTCTGAAGACTTGGAGGCTGCCCTTGCTCATTCATTTCCCATCCATGAACAAAATACAGGTTAAACAATTCATCCGGGTTTTAGCTGGTACACTGATGAAACACCATGCCATGTCTCAAGTTAGTTTTTAGCCCGTTACTCTAAATACATCCAAACAATCATAATGTAAGAAAAGGAGATATAAGAGCAGAGGAAAAAGAGGAGGACAACTTGAGGTGATCAACATAACACAAGCATAGTTTTAAAAGCTCTCATAGTCACTAGGAAAATGAAGCAAAGCCAAGGCATTAATAATAAAGATTTATTCAGCATCACATCTAAACTCAGTTCAGCAGTGTAACTACCTATGTCTTTCTGCTCCCCACAGCATATCCTAAAGCATTTTACTACACTACCAATAGCTGATATTTACTAGCCAAGAAACACATCTTGACACTCAGTCTATTTGCCTCCAAATTAAGTTCCCTAAAGCAGTTATCTGTAGTCTTAGAGAAGACTGCTATCCAAACACAGCACATGTGTACTTTGACAGGTGAAACCCTGACTTTGTATGGCTTGATGCTATGGTTTGAACTGAGAATGTCCCCAAAGACCAATGTGTTAAAAGTTTAGTCCCCAGCTTGGCATTCTTTGAGGGGATGGAAATGTTAAGTTATTGAGTCTTACCCTGGCCTGGTGGTACGCACCTGTAATCTCAGCACTCAGGAAGCTGAGACAAGAGGATCACAGCAAGTCAGAGGCCAACCTGGGTTATGTAGTGAATTCAAAACCAAAGTAACTACATAGTGAGACTCTCCTTTAAAGAAAGAAGTAGAGCTTTATGGGAAGTTTTCTAAACATGAGATTAATCACAGAGTATGTCCATGGAGGGGCTGGTGGGACTCCAGCCCCTCCTCCTCTTCTCTTCTCCACAGCTTAACTATGAGGTAAGCAGCTGCGCCCGACCACATATTTCTTTAATGATGTGCTGGTCCGCCAGTCACCTACAGCAACAGAGCCAACAGATCATGGTCTAAAACTGTGATCCAAAATAAACTCTCTCTTTATACGTTTATTGTCTTTTAGTATTTTTTTACATGAATAGAAAGCTGACTAACACACTTGGTATGCAGCAACCCAAGGATACTTAGAAAAATGGGTTCAAAATGCCTGGCACTCAGGGAACCTCTGGAGAGAACAGATTCTCTCGGCTGCCATTCCTTTCCTTCCTGAGCATTACGGCTGATAGACCCTATCTTACTATTGAAGCAGTCCTAAGTAAATTCAGGGAGCAATAAAAGACTAATTTCCATGGTTCTTTACCACAGGAAAACTTAGTAGCAAATGATAGAGTAGCTTTAATTGTTCACCCAGGCTCTGCGTCTGGGCCTGCTAATCATGGAGAACGGCTGACGCTCTTAACGTAGCCATTTGGTGTTATGGCTGTACTTTGTCATTACTGTCAGTGCATATAAATTTTAAATAAAACACCATAATAAAAGAACCAGAATCATGGGAGGAATTCAGTGTGGTGTAACAGAGGAACAGAGCCTTTTCTTTATTGCTGCTCTATTCCCCGAGAGACATAGTGACTTCAGAAGAAGCACGAAGCCAGTAGAACCACACCTGAAGTCAACCTGCTTCATCAGTAACGCTCACAGGCTGGAGGTCTGATAGGTCTGATAGGAGCCTTAAAATGTATCAGCTGGTAATTAAAGGATGAGTGATTTAATTCATACAGCAGACCAATAAAGGGCGATATGACATATATGTTGCTGACTACAAGGATGTTAGAGTGTCAGCTTTGTTATCATGAAATTTAATAGGCTGACAATAAATTTTTGAGCAATTATATTAAAAATAGAGAACATAATGATGGACACTGAAGCCAGAATACCAGAGCTAGTTCATATGCTCGCTCTGCCATTTACTAGATTTATGACCGTGGCTGTGTGTTAAATCTCTGGTCCGGTTCCTTAGTTACTTCATACAAAAATGTTAGTGGTAGTCTCTGTATCATAGAGTTCTTGTAAGAACTAAACAGTTAATCGGAACTGTCTGGAACTACGCATAGAGCATAAAAACTCCTCAGCAATTGTTAGTGCTGTTATGTGTGAGCATTTTTACAAAGAAAAAAAAATATTTTTCAATTATAAGTATGCCTTAGCACAGTCATTATATATTAATAAACCCCTAAACCTTTCAACAGAGCAGCAAAAGTCAGCTATTTCTCTTTAATGAAAACCTCCTAAACTGCTGGCTAAATTCATTATTTTTTGTTTTGTTTTGCTTTTTTTTTTTTTTTGCAAAGTAAATGGTAGTCATGGTCTGGGACGACCAGGAGCTGAATGAGCCTATATCATGGCTTCTCAGCAGGCAGAAGAGAGGGTATGTTTCCTGTCACCCTGTGCCTATCATCTGCTAATTGAGAGAGGCAGACATAGGAGACACACAGCTCAGTGCTGAGTGCAGACGAGGTTCCCCAGAGAAGTTTTAAAAACTTATTTTCCTTGGAGTCAGGCCTCCTCAACCTGACTTCGTTTTTCCAGCTGCATCTAAATGGGTGTTTTTATCTTCAGACCTTTCCCACTTTCCTTTGAGTTATTGTGGGGCCAGGCTCACATTCTTCACCCTGTCTTGTATAGAGGTGTTTTGGGAGGATTATTTTTCTTTTGCTCCTTACTGGATTCTTTTTTTTTTTTTTTTTTACAATTATTTTTCTTCACAGGACCTCTTCTGAGATGGCAAATGGAGTTAAAATATTAGGTGCTACAGCATAGCAATGCAACTGCAGAGGAGGAAGAAGGTGCTTGGAGCTAATTATCTATCAAGCCTTAAGCAATGAGTGACAGCATAGAGCAATAAACTCCAAGACCCTTGACACTGACATTCTTCTCTAACATTAAATGAGGAAAATCACTGGAACTGTGAATGTCATTATACATAATCATTTTTTTGTAAAAATCAACAGTTATTTTCATGCAGTTAAAATTTTGAACACTTTCTTGAGCAATAAGAAAATAGTAACTCATGAAAAGAGTAAATATTGTGATAAGGTAAATGGTAATTCCTTAATGAAAAGTAATTCATAATCATTCTCTTTGTCTTAAAAAAGAAAACCCTAAAAGATAATACTTGAGAAGTTTATATGTTTTAGAAAAGAAGTCTTTGTTAAAAGGCCAATTTTGTGTAAATGACTCTTAATGTGCGCTTTTATCATATAAAATCCCAAGGCTTCTTTGGTCCATTATCTACAAGTAAGAAATAAAAATCACATGTCTTTGAAACTAAACATCTGTTTTTAGGGAACTGTACTATAACTCCAAGATTTCCATTTGACTTTTACTTTAAACAATTTTAAAATGTCTTGTAGGACTAATGCTTACTTGTTCATTTTTTAAAGCATCTCTTGTCTGTTCATTACATTCTTTTGGTCATTGTCCTAGCTGGGGTTGAAGACACATCTGTTTCTGACCTACAAAGAGTTTAGCAACTAGAGGAAAAAGTCCAATTTCTTATGACCCTTTTTACTAACATATTCAGTCACTTCTGTCCGACCCTGGTGGAAATCAAAGTTCATATGCAATTCTTTGTGTTTTCCCTGGCACCTAATACACTCTGCACAAATGTGTCTTCAACACAGGTGGGTTAGCCACAGTAGTAATGGATAAACTTCCATTTGAAAATTGTCTTTTCAAAGAAACGTGTAATGATGCAATAATGATGCACATATATGATAAAAAACCATTTTTTTACTTGTCTCTTAATATATTTGTAACTATTGAGATGCTCACTGAAAGCAGTCTTCTCCAGGTCCAGAATGAAAACTCCAGAAGACCCTGTGAATGCTTTCTATAACCCCTATGTCCAGTTAATACATTACAGTGTACTCTCAAAGAAGACTTACTCTCCATCTGAGGTTGAGAATTAAAGCTGGAACATGACTTAAGCCTAAACACTTCCCTTTACAACTCAGAACAGATTCAGTTTCAATCTGAAATCCCGGGTGGCTTCTCTTGTCATTTCCTGGCTCACTTCCTGCCTTCCTGGGAAGTTCCTGATTTTCCCTTCTAAGTGTGCTCCTACATTGAAGGAGCAGGATCTTAGGTTGCCCACCTTACCTCACCATCCTTCATCCTTTCTGGAAGACACAGATTAACGAGGTGGTTTGATCTTCAGTATTAAACAAGGGTCTTCCCCACTGTATCTACTTTTTTAGTTCAAAATTTCTGGGAAATTCCCCTCCTGCTTCCTGCTGCTTCTCTTTCAGCACCTCCAGCAGGCTGTGGACACAGTGAAAATGTTGCACCATTAGTTCCTCCAGGGTGTGGGCTCCTGTGATTTCAAATGGACAAGAACCACTGTGATAGCTCTTTCTTGGCAAACTTCCAGAGAGCAGGAGCCCTAGGACCACAGCGCTGCCCCAGATTTCCTTCCCATGCTGTGAACTGAACCCGGGAGCCCTTGCGTTTCCAAATGGAAGGTTCATCTGGGAGTCCACTGTGGAGTTTAGTTTTCTCATACAACTCTCCCTATAACTGCTAAATCTTCTCAATGCAAGAAATACACTTTAGAGCTTCTGGAGTGTTCCATTTGCTACTCCATCCTCTGTGCATTAGCTCAGGGGTGCAAAGTAGCAAGGCTCCTCTTTGCTGTAAACAGGAAGTGCTCGCAATGCATTAGCAGTTCTTTTCAAGAATTCTTTTTTGTAACTTCCAGGTCCTTCTAAAATACATTATTACCGGAGGAATCCAGGTGTAGTGAGAGATTTTCACTCACACTTGTTTTCTCATCAAGAAAACATATTATGCATCAGGACAAATTACCCAGAAGATCTAAACCTAAATTCCTAATTGTGGAGCTAATGCAGCATGTATGCTGATTCTCTAGTTTGTCCCTTTCTGAGTTACTCTGTGACCAGTGAATAGTTTGGCTGTGTATGTCTGCAAGGAAGTCATAGAAATGACATTTACCACTTGAAACATGCTCAACTGTGACAATGGAGAAAAATACCAATTAGTTTTTTCAGGCAGAAAGTAGTGACTATACAAAGTATTTTGGGGTCTTCTTGGGGAACAATAAAACAAATCCTTTTATTTTTACATTGAGAATCTTTCAACTAGAGCAGTACAGATATATGAACCAAATCTGACTCTCTCTGGTTATTAAAGTTTTGTTCAAACACAGATATGCTTATTTGTTACTGTATCATCAATGGATTTTTTTAAACTATAATCACAAAATTGAGTAGTTATAATGGATAATACAGTCAGCAAGGCCTAAAATATTTGCTATCTATTTTTAAAATAATTGTGATCTTTAAGACAGAAAGACCCCAATAAGTTACAATATGAAATATACAGAAAGCACATCGATCTGATTGGTCCATCTTCCAAGCACTAACGCAGGAAAACAATCATCTCAATTACATTATTTTGCTTAAAAAAAAAAGATGTCTTATTACTGCTTCTGCCCTGCATTCTGTTTCACTTACTTTTACTTAGGTTGCTATGTTTCTGGATTGCTTTGGGTCAAAAAAATCTCCTTTCTACTTTTGAAACTACAAATATACTTTGAATGTATTAATTCATTTAACAACAATAGTTTGAGTATAGACTACAAGTACTACTGACTCAGAGACAGGTGCTGGCCTAAGTGTGGAGGATGTAACACGGAATAGATCAACCTTGATCTCAAGATACCTATGGTCTGAAGGTCAGACCAACACCGCAATGAAACCTGAATACTGAGGTTTTAGTTTAGAGAAAGCATTCATACACTAACACCTTTTGTGTAAAAGAGAAAAAACAAATAACACATATGTTGTAGGTTCACCACCACTGTATTAGGCTACCAGAGACCTCACAAGTAGGAGAAATCAATCAACTTAGTGCATCTATCACCTTCCTGTCACATCACAAAAGGCCTTGCAATCCATGCTGAGTGATTTCTATTATATGAAGAGAATAATGTGTGCTCACTGAAGGGTTTTATTCTGAAGTCTCATGATTTGTCCTATACTTGTTTAGACTGAGTTTTTTGGGGGTCAGTGAGACGATTGCCACATTTGGCTACCAAAGAACACTCCAGCATCTAAGAAACACCTTTTAAAAGGTGTTTAGTGTATTTATAGGATCACTGTGTGCTTTGCAAATCT
Organism: Dolichotis patagonum; assembly: GCA_004027295.1. Lineage (NCBI taxonomy): Eukaryota > Metazoa > Chordata > Mammalia > Rodentia > Caviidae > Dolichotis > Dolichotis patagonum. The sequence goes on from PVJX010019207.1 coordinate 31,613, forward strand.
CTCAACTCCCAACATGGCCTCGTCATTCTTACAAAGGAATGCAAGTATACGTATTGTCAACTTTGCTTGGCAACTGAGAACATTGTCTTATTAACCTTCACTATCACTCAGTTGGGAAGATATTATCATTGCAATTTTCAAAGATGAGGAAAGAAACTGAGAGTGTAAATCAATGATCCTCATGCCCTGGACCATGAACCTGTACTGGTCTATGGCCTATAAAAACTGGGACCAAACAAAGGAAGAGAGAAGCAGCTAAACTTGCAAATCTCTGTCTATCTTTACCGCCACTCCCTACCACTTCCATTACCTCCAGTGCCTGTCAGATCAGCAGTGGTATTAGAATTTCACCAGGAGTGTGAACACATCTATGGATTATGCACAGAAAACATTCAGGTTGAGCATGTTTTTTATGAGAATATAATCCTGAAGCCATCCTTCTTCTCCTCACATTTATGGAAAAACTGTTTTCCATGAAATTGATCTCTGGTAGAAAACAGATTGGGAACCTCAGGTTTAGATCATTGTTAAGGTCACAAAGCCAGAAAGTAGCACAACCAGGCAGGAGGCAAAGTCTTGATCAGAGGCACATTGAGCAGGTAGAGATTAAGATAAGAGGGAACCAGGGGGAAGAGCGCTATCACTGTTTAGGTCCAGGTGCAAGGGGAAAAATTCCTTCCTATCCAGAAAATGGTGAGCAGCTTTTTAAAAAAAACTTTATGCTGATATTTTCCATAGTGGAGACTAAGAACTATTGGATATTATATCACAACTGTATTTCATATTCCAGTATATTTGGAGAATATGTTATCAAACAAATTTATATCATTTTAATTTTGTTATATGTAATTCAGAATCTCTGAGAATTCTTATGCACCATTAGAATTAAAACATGAAGGCTATGATGTTTTAAAATCCTTTGTGGCCACCAACAAATGTGGTTGTGATCATTCAGGCACATTTGTAGAAAAAATTGCTCATGAGAGAATCCGGTGTATGCCAATAGGGCTATCCCACTTGACAGCATCACTCAGAGACGTGTCCTCTGTTATTTTGTGTCACCACTCTTGGATATGGTTTGAATAGGGTTCATCCACCCAGAGTTTCATCCCTGGAGTCATTTACTGAAGACATTAGAGAGTGCAAATTTAGTCTTTAATCTACAGTGTTCCAAGGTGGGGTGATTGGCGAATGGCACAGGCTACCTACTGATTGATGAGTAGCGGTAGTCATGTAAAACTAGGATGAGATTTTTCCACAGAAACAGACACATAGGTGCCCTGAGTTTTCATGTGTGCCATTCAGTGCCACATTGGAGCACTTTTGCCAAAGGCCAAAACAATGGTGCAACTCTTATCTATAATTGTGAACCTACAGGACTTAAAAAAACAAACAAACAAATATATATTTTTTGTAAGCTTAACTGGGTGCATGTACTTATTGTAGCAACAAATAGCTGACTAATACATCCTCTGTTAGCTACTGAGAAACCACTTCATTTGATGTTTCACAGAGAAAAAATTCACAATTACATACTGGAATCTTTATATACAACGTGTATCAGTGCCTCGTGTAACTTCTACTTACGTTTTAGTACCAGAATCAAGGCATTGTGGAAGTATATGTAATTGCAGGGGTATTGACAAGTGGTGCTTATCTGCTTATCCATGAAGATGTAGTGAACTTAGATCCGGAATTCCAATAATGTTATCACACAAAGAAATGGTCCAAGTGTAGAAATGTCAATCATGTTATGTAAACCACAGAGATGTGAGATTTTCAAATGGCTTAAGTTTTATTCTACAATGATCAAATAGCATAAATTATTTAATGAGATTGGCATTTAATGTGTCCGTTATTATTTGTAACTTTAATCAGAGCAGTTTCATTATAGTGGCCAAGAGAACAAGGAAGGAGATTAATGAATATATGATCCAAGTGGAAAAGTTAAAGCAGAAATGTTGTAGTTCAAATGCAGAAGAAAAACATAAAATATCTACATATCTTTCATTTAAGGTCTAAATCAATGAATGGGTTTCTAAAGAAGAAAAATGGACACTAGAGACTTTTCAGAACTGTCTATAAGAGAATATCTGAGGGGATAAAATGGCAGCCAGGCATCCCAAATAAATTTGTTTAAAGTTGGAGGGAAACAAAAGAGGAAATAACGCCTGATTCAGTGAAGTCTTTCCACATTCTTGGAGATAGTAGGGATCAGATTCAAGTTTTGTGACAGGGGCCTGGAGAGAACTAAGAAACTTTAGGAATATTAGAAAGGTCTTCCCTGGGGAAAAGTGTATGGGAGGGGGTCAAACTATTTTTTGAAAGAAAAAGAAAGAAAGGGAATGGGAAGGAGGGAGAGAAAAAAAGAAAGGACAAATATAGAAGGAAGGGAAAGAAGGAAAGGAGGGAGAAAGAAGGAAAATAAAAACTTTGAGAGTATTTTTTTCTTAAGTTAGAGACTTTATTTTTATACTGATGATGTGAAAAGTTTTGAAATTTTTTCCAGGATCTGGGACAGAATGGGAAACAGGTTGTGGGTCTGATGACAGAGAATAGGCGATGAAGTTTCAAAAGGTGAAAGAGAAGGAGGAATGAAAGTACAAAAGGCCTCAAGAGCTTTAGCTCTGAGGAAAATGATGGAAAGATTGATATGGAATTGTTGAAACCAAAAACGCTTCTGATTTCTGTCTCGGTGCATTAGGGAAAGCGTTGTGGGTGGAGAAAGGAGAACACCTGCTTAGGAGGCCCTGGGTGCCTCTGAAATGCGGAGGTCAAAGTGAGACAGAGGCTTTGCAAACTGCAATGCAAAGAAGGTCTGAGGAGATCGCGAGGCACTGAGGAAACATTTGCTCCTGGAGACCAAGGTTAGAGGCTGTGGAGTGTTTGGAAGGAGAAGGGACACACAGAAGAGATGGCCACAGACCCTCTCTCCCAGAGGAGCCCTTTTAACTATTGGTGCCCTGCTGGTATCCTTATCACTAGTCTCAGGACCAGCTGTGCTCTCTTCAAATACATGCAAAGGTTCAAGTCTGCAGAAAACAGCTTCTACTAGAGAGAGAAGAGAGAACTTCAGAAACTTTTATTTAATTTCTAAAATTGTCTGGAAACAACGTCCCGATTTATGTTAGCAAAAAAAAAAAAAAAAGCACCTTAAATGAAATAAAATGGAGTAATGACTGAATTTCCCAGGAGTCAGTGTTTTGAGCACAGCCTAGGTGTAATAATTGTACAGAGACTCATTTTGGTGTCCTTTCCTAGGAGAAAGAGAAAAAAAAGTTACAGTTTTTGGAGTTCATTCCTTTCACCATTTCAAAAGAAGGCAAAAATAAAAAGTATAACTCATCCAATTGTGTATAAAAAAGATTATTCAGATCTGGAAAAAGAACAGATTGTCTTCTATTGATCATTGGCCCATCTAACCTCATTCATTTACTTACAAAGTCAATGATTATGTTTTCCAGTTGTGTTAGCCAAATAATACACTGTAGGTCTTGAGCACAACTGGCACACAGCAGGATCCCCGGCCTGGAGGAAGAGGAAGCTCCTTCTGCGCAGGAGTCACAGTAGCAGCCGGTAAGCAGGCGACGTGAACCACAGCCCTTGTGCCCGTGCTTCCCAGCCGAGAGAGCTCTCAGATGCTGAGGCCAGAGGAAAAACCCTGAGCTTACATCTGAAATTCGATTAGTTGTGCTGCAGATGCACCATGCTGATCGTGACACAAAACACATATTTCAGCCCAGATTTAATTTAGGCAATATATTTGTCCCATTTATGCAAATATGATTGAGAGTTTGCATTTTATTATAATATATTTTGTTATTGGAGTTTATGGAGAGGAGCAAAAGTAGGATGAAGAAAAGCAAACAACATTTGCTTTTCTTTGTCTTACAGCTAGCAGATAGTAAGCCTGAGCGTTAATATTTACCT
>PVJX010019208.1:0-35265 GCA_004027295.1 Dolichotis patagonum
CGGAAGTGCAGGTTTGGCTGTAAGGAATGGAATGTTCCCTCTTGCCCTCCAAGAGCAGAAACAGCTGTGAAAGAGCTGGAAAAGAAGCTTGCTCAGTGAAGAAAAAGAAAATAAAAGTGAGTGTGAAAGTCAAACTCACTAGACACCCAAGTAAACTGCAATGGAGTGGTAGCCACCTCCCCATGCTGTCCAGGGCTGTGTAGTTCCCGTCTAAGCTTTTTCCCACTGGGGGCAGAATAAATTGCCCCACCTTCCTCCCCTAGGAAAGGCCAGGGTTGTCTGGACAGAAAATGAATTCATTATTCTCATCACCAGATGGTTATTATTCTATTCCTCCTAACGAGGGACCAGAACCTATCACTTGCTTACTGCATGAAAACTGAAAACAAATGTTTCCAGAGATTTCTGTGGGTAGAGAATTATTGTCAGCAACTTTAACAAGAAATCTTGTTTTTAACAGGAAATCTTGTTTTTAGTTGGAAATTTAATCCTTCATCCAAGTTCCCAACAATATTTATTTTAGAACGTCGTCTTTAAGAAAAAAATGTCCCTTAATGGTTTAAACTTTTAAGAGTTTTAGGCAACAATAGCCGAGCTAGATGAGGACTTATCTTACATATCGGTTGTGCAATAGTTTTTGTGAAGGTTTATTCCCATTTTCTTTGTAACTCAGTGGGCTTATTTTTGGCCATTGTAAGTGGTGTTATATTTGAAATAATCATCTTCTAACTTCAAGGCTGCTTTATATACTCGCTTTTAAAACATACATTACCCCAGAGTCAAATCTAGTGGAAGAGTGTAGGCAGCTCAAAATTAGACCCCAGCAGTCTCTAAGAAAAACTTTGGGATTAGATACTATACCAGAGCCGCCTCTTCCACCGGTATCAGTGCCTGACGCTGTGAAAACCCACAGGTCCTCTCTGTCCAGGCCTCGGCGTGTACCACGAGGCAGAAGGAGACTACTCTCCACAAGGTCTCTACGAGGTCAGGGTGTCTTCTCTGAACCTCATCTTTTTTTTTTTTTTTTAAGAAAAAGCAGATTTGGACCTCAATTGCCTGAATCAGTTGCTTTAAGTCTCTGCTTTACTCTGCTCGCATAATCATAGTTTTCATCTCTGACCCCAGCTCTCACCCTTCTTAATGGTGGAAACTTAAACCTGACATCACTGTGCTGTATCACCAAACTTGGGAGCCATTAAGTCAGATTCAGATGGAATATAAGGGGTCATTCTGGTTCCAGTTGCTCCATTAGAATAATCTAAAGAGTTTTAAAAATGTGCCTGTGCTGTGCCTTACTACACGAGTTGAACCAGAAGTCCTAGGCGTGGGATACGAATGATCAGAGTCTCCCAGGTGATTGTAATGAGTAGGCAGGCGCTGAGTGTGGTGGTGCGCGCCTGTAAGCCCGGCACTCGGGAGGCTGAGGCAGGAGGATCGCAGGGAGCTCAAGGCCAGCCAGAGTTACAGGAGACCCTGACTCAGAAAACAAGTAAGATGAATGGGCAGGCAGGGCGAAGAGCTTCTGAAAAGAAATCAAGAGCCTGTCCCAGAGATCTGTCTTTGGGAAAGCCTGTTGTCATAAACCAAACACGCCTGGCCACACCCTCTTGGAGCTGTCCCTTTGGGTTGCTCTGTGGTGGCACACTGACCTCCAGTCTTCCAGTGACTCTTGGTTTCCTTTGGGCTCTTCATGTAGCCTCGTCACCTGTGGCTCAACAGGTGCATATGTTGGGTTCCAGGTGTTTGGCATCCTCGTCCTGAGCTGTCAGTGCCCACACCAGTCCCACACCGTCGCAGTCCTACTTAAAATGCAGGTCTTGTCCAGGAGGTAGATGAGCCCTGTGTCCAAGGGCAGCCTTCGGCCGTACTTGCCCCAAAATCCTCTGTAAGGATCAGGAGACACCCGCAGTCACCTGGTGGGAAATAGTTGGCCTGGCTCCAGAGCTGACAGTCACAGCTCATTTTGTTATTCTCCAGACAGCCTGAAAAAGAAAGAGGAGGAGATTGTCTTTAAAAAAAAAAAAAAAAAAGCAAGGACTGTGAAGAGTTAAATTACGCAACTCCTTTTTTATTTTTAAAGTGAGTAGAGTTCTTGTTGCTGTTGCTGAGAAAGATAAATTGATACCACATGTTGCTCCCTGACAAAACGCTCTCTGTGTCCCAGGGAATCTGGGTTAGTGGACAGTCTCGCACGGCAAACATGGCTTGCAAGGGGCTGAAGCAGACGTAGGCAAGCAACAGTTAAGACATTTCCAGTTACTCTCAGCTGCTGCAGCACCTTTGAAATACTTTTAAAAGTGCGCAGTCCTTCCTTAGAAGGAGCTACTCTCTGCCTTTTGGCTTAACGTGTATGATGTTCGGAAAACAGTAAGTTCTCGTGTGTAATCTCACTGCTGCTGTGTGTGGGGTCTAACAGTTGTTGAGAGCTGCTTTGTGCTTGGCAGTTTACTGAGCAGTGTGCATGGGGAGCTTCGTTTACCTTCCCGAAGATTCTGATAGTGGACAGGGAGCGTTTCAACTTCCTTTTTTCCCAAGGCAACTAGGTTAGGGTTGCAGGCAGACGCCATAGCCAACACGCACACATCGCAGCCTGGAGTCTTTCTTCTGCCTCTCGCCCTCTTCCTCCCCTGGCTGCCTTAAACTGTGTGTTGGATTATCCACTTCTATATTGCAGAATTCTGCTCTTTCACTTCGGGAATCTTCTTCGACACCTAATCTATCTCAGGTCCCTTTCTCTTCACAGCCAGTCGGCGTGCTGTATATGGGGGAGTATGGACACTTCAGCATCAACTATAAATCTACCTTGCTATAGAAAACTGCTCATGATATTTAGAGGATAAATACCAGATCCTGATAGTGCAGTTGTCTTACGCCGAACCCTCCAGGGTGGGTGGAGCAAAGGAGTCCACGCAGTGGGCTACGCAGTGCCGTTCGCACGACTGCAGTGGGAATCCCTTCGTGCTGGCGCCTTCGTGCACCTCCCGCACATGTGTCCTTGAAGGGCTGCCTTAGCGGTTGCAGCTTCCACCGTGCGAGACACAGGTTGCCAGCTCTGTTACTAATTAACTGTACCTGATGGTGTTCTGGCCCCGTTCAGAGCCGCTTCAGTGTAAGTCACTTTGTCAAACAGACGCTCTTTCTTCAGACGTGTTGTGGTAGAGTTGTTTTAAGGGTTTTATAAATCCTTGGATCCAGTGTAGGGGAAAACTGGTGTAGTTGCCTCAGAAACTGAAGTTTCTTCCTAGAGAGCCCTACTTTCCTATAATTCACCACAGTCTTGATTTTGTAAGTAGTATATTTAATCAGAACCATCTAATCCTATGGTTTGGGATTTCAGTAGCGTTTTGCCTCCCACAGTAGAGAACCACAGTGAGGCAGTGGCCTCACTTCCGGCAGTGGGAGCCCTGGTGGGTAATAGGTAACTGACCCCCTTAGTCTGAAGGAAGGCATGTCCCCAGTTCGCTGACCAGTTGACACTGGTCTGGACATTTTACCAGGTGTATTTAGATACGATTAGAAACATTACTCTAGTTCTGTCAAACTGTTCTTTCATTACCTTCAGCTTCCACTCTCCAAAGTCACGGAAAATCTTAGAAATTTAGATTGTTTAGTAGGACAATAATATGAATCAGGGTTTTAATGGTGATTGTCCTGTGGTTGAGGGAGGGGAGGGATCACTCAGAATCTTACAGAAATCATATCATCACTAATTTTTGCTATCCAATAAGGTGTGGAGAGACATGCCAGTACTGATGTTTTACTTGGTGTTTGTTTTTTACATTTCCTGCTTGACCAAGCTAGTTGTTAGAATCCTGACCGCTGAGGAACAATATAGAATGTTTCTGGCCTCTGACCTTGGCGTGGTTGGGCGTTTGAAGCAGACATGGACAGGTGAGCCACACTGATTGGCCTTTGCCTCTGCCCCACCTTGAGGTTTGGGGTTTTCCAAGTAGAAGGCTGGTCAGAGGGGAGCTGTGAGGATGGTGGAGCCCTGTTATTGTTTGTGTCATCTTAGTAATGTAACTGGAAAAACCTGTCTGAGGGTTTGGAGGATCCTAAATCCCAGGGGATGTGTTCTCCCACTAATAAACCTCTAAAATGAGTCAGGTGAAGATTGGACACAGAAACTAATCGTCAGTTTAATAAGGTGGGCTTTGCTTAGAGGCCGAGGGTGGCTGGCATCAGTTTGAGAGGGACAAAAGAAAAGACCATGTGCTACAGGGCAAGCTTCCATTTTCCGGTTTGCTTTTCTGAGAGACAGTATCTTTGAAAAAGAAAATCTTTAACATTTTCAAATCTTTAAATTTTGGGGAAGGGCCCATGAATTAGCACAAACTATTCCATAAAATTATGGTAGTAGGATTATGCTTTTGTATCCTTGTTAAATGTTAGTTTCTTAGCTGTTTTACTTAAATTGTTATCACAAATAGATTCAGTAGTGACTTCTAAATAATTTGGTGGTAAAACTTATGAAGGGTCGAAGAAAAAGCTTTGAATTACAGTTGAGAAACCTAATTTCAGTTTTGGTGTGTGGTTTTGGTTTGTTGTTGTTGTTGTTGTTTTGATTTTGGGTTTTTTTTTTCCTTTTTTGTACCAGGAATCAAACCCAGGGCATCTTATTTGTCAGGCAGATGCTATCTATGTCTCTGAGCTGTATGCCCACGGTTTTGGTTCTTTAGGTGCTGTAACTACAGGACTTTGTGTTCAGTTGTTCACTAACTCAGCCTGATCTTCATATGTAAAGTTAGGGAACTGGTACACTAACTCTACAGGTAGGCACAGCAGCTCTAGCTATATGGCTCAGTAATTGAGCATGCTGTGATCTGGCCTGCCCTTGGTTCCTTACCCTTGCACTTAGGACCTGGGTGGGTGGGTGATCTTCTTGGTCCTCCTCTGCCCTGGTGCTCTGTGGTTCTGATCCTCATTGTGGGTGTTCCAGCCCTTTGACCACATGCCCTTAGAAAAGCGTATTATCTGTCTCTAGATTTAACCAGTTGGAGCTTGTAATTACATAAAATTACAGACACATGTTGTTGGAGGTTAGCGACACAGTAAGAGACAGCCATCAGAATATCAATATGAGACCTTTGAAGTTCTATACAATGTTTTGTTCTTTTTCTTTGTAGGTTTGAAATTGTAAAAGTAAAATACATTTTTAAAATATTGTTTCTCAATGCTTTTATTTCATTTATTGATTTATTTATTTATTGGGGGGAGGTCTTTTTTGAGGCAAGTTTCACTGATTCAGGCTGGTCTTGAACTCAGTTTGTAGCCCAGGCTGACCTCAAACTTGTGGCAGTCCTCCTGCCTCAGCCTCCCAAGTGCTGCGATTACAGATATAGGCCACCATATCCGCCTCTTCGATGCTTTTAAAGATTTCTCATTCATTGTGGGTTTTGGTGTGAATTCACCTAGTATGTAGAGCAAAGGGGGCTGGGAAGAATCAGGGAGATGTCCAACCTCAAGACCCCCAAAGCTCGTGGTTTTATATTTTTATTCAGTATCTCAAGTCACCTGAGTACTCAGTAACCGAATCGCCTTGCGCTGACTGCTTCTTGGACGTGCGGCATACCAGGAGCCTGTACTTCATACCTGTATCACAAAATGTTTCACTTTGTAAAGAAATACAATTTCTGAACCATTAGTGGAGGTGCCGTTACCCTTTTTAAAAACTGTAAGAGTGAAAGGAAAACAGGATACACAGTGTCCTGGGCAACAATTTGTTCCATCAGATATTAAGCCTGTTGCCTGTTTGGCTTCTCTCAAATGTGTTTTGATGTATGGTAGTTGTAGAAACACCAACTTCTGATCTGTGATTTCTAATGTTCATTGCCCAGCCTGAATTGCCGTCCCTTCTGACATGGGAACATACACAGGAGAGACTGAGTATGTTGGCTTATTTACGTATGTTAAAAATACTCCTGATTTTCTGTGTTTTACAAACATTCTGGTAGAACACGTGTATTTGTATCTTTTACATAAATATAGTTGACTATTGCCAATTTTTTTTAAAAAAATGTTAACTTTTAGGACTTTTGATGTTTAATATACAGCATCAGGCAATATCTTTTATCGTTAACTTCCAAGTGAAGGCTCATCTGGCCTGCAGATGCCGTTCAGATGTGGAGATACCATCCGCTCCTCTTTTGCACTGCACGTGAGACATGGTACAGGTTGGAATGAGGCCGTCCCAGGCCATGAGCTGTCTTCACCACAGCTCTGCACTGTGTAAGAGCAGCATGAACTCTGCCTGCAGAGCATGACTAGTTTTGGAGTGTGTTTTTGTCTAGCACGGTTGTGTCATCCCTAGCAGGGAGGGCACTTGGATATTATTAAGGCCATAATGAAGATGGGAAACTACAGCTGTTGCAGACAGATTAGATTATTTGTTCAGGGTCATATGGTAGGTCATTGACAGAGACAGGGTTGCATCTGGGTTATCCCTCTCGACTGGGTGTATCTACTAATCTAGGAGGAAAATTCTTGCAAGATGAATACAGTCGTCATTATGGTTTTGAGGGTATCTGTGCCCTACTCTTTAAAAACCATTTATTTTTAGAATGGTTTTAGATAATACAGAAAAGTTACAGAGACAGTGTGGAGTTCCCATACACTTGGCATCAGGTTTCTGTCGTTAACGCATAGTGTGGTACCTGTGTCACAACCGATGAGCCCATTGTGACACATTATTATGAGCTCAAGTCCCTGTGTTAGTCACGCTGTCCTCAGCTAATATTCTTTCAGCTCTCATGTCTTGGAGTTCTTCGTGGCTGTGTCAGTTGTGAGGAAAACCAAGTGGGCGCTTTGTAGATGTCGCTTACTGGGATGTGCGTGATGTTTTTCTTATAGTTTGGCCGGAATTATGGCCTGAGGAGGAAAACGACAGAAGGTGCCATTTTCCCCACGTTATGTCGGGAGCACATCCTGTCAGTGTGACTTGTACCTCTTGGTGCTGACCTCCGTCACCTGGTTGAGACAGTGGCTGTCAGCACATGGTTACTCTCCTCCCGCTTTCCGAGCTGGATTCTGTGGAAGTGTGTGTCCCTGCAGCTCCCCGCTCTGTGTTCGGGGAAGAGTATCGATACAAATTATTGAATTCTCCTACACAGGAGACTTGCCTACTTCTTCTGTCAACCTAGAAAATCATATTCTACCATTCTTCTGTCTTCCAGATGTTATAGAATGTGTGAGATTGGGTCATGATGAAGTCACAGAAAGGATACATAAAAGCTATTTTATTTCTGTCTTCATAGAAGTGGTTAAGAAAAGATAGATGTCGGAGGAAGAGACCCAGGTGATGAATTACCCTCAGAGACTTGGGGACGCTTGTTGTAAAGCACAGGGGAGGGAGTAGTGGGCAATAAACTACAAATATGAACTATAACGTAGGGAACATAATTATAAAAAGGACAGTAAAACTTAGGAATTTGCAAAAAAAGTGTTACCGAGCTTCTGAGTTCATAGTATCTCCTGGGAGTGAACTACCTCCCCACACCTGGACATAACACCTTCTGTTATAACATGTCGTCGTTTTATTGTCAGTCAAGCAGTTATGTTTATTTTTTAATTGCTTTTGCCTTAGAAATGCGGAAGGAGGGATTCGGACCGTTGTGGCTCATGTGGTGAATCTCTCCTTCTCTTTCTGCAGAACTCTATCCGGCATAATCTGTCCTTGCACAGTCGGTTCATGAGGGTCCAGAACGAGGGCACTGGCAAGAGCTCCTGGTGGATCATCAATCCGGACGGGGGCAAGAGCGGCAAGGCCCCCCGGCGGCGGGCCGTCTCCATGGACAACAGCAACAAGTACACCAAGAGCCGCGGCCGAGCAGCCAAGAAGAAGGCAGCCTTGCAGACGGCCCCGGAGTCTACCGATGACAGCCCTTCCCAGCTCTCCAAGTGGCCCGGCAGCCCCACCTCACGCAGCAGCGATGAGCTGGATGCTTGGACAGACTTCCGTTCCCGTACCAACTCCAACGCCAGCACAGTGAGCGGCCGCCTGTCCCCTATCCTGGCAAGCACAGAGCTGGACGACGTCCAGGACGACGACGCACCACTCTCCCCCATGCTCTACAGCAGCTCAGCCAGCTTGTCGCCCTCCGTAAACAAGCCATGCACCGTGGAGCTGCCGCGGCTCACCGACATGGCAGGCACCATGAACCTGAACGACGGGCTGGCCGACAACCTCATGGACGGCCTGCTGGATAACATCACGCTGCAGTCATCCCAAGCCTCGCCCACCGGAGGGCTCATGCAGCGCGGCTCGAACTTCCCATACACCGCAAAAGGCTCTGGCCTCGGCTCTCCAGCCAGCTCCTTTAACAGCACAGTGTTCGGACCCTCGTCGCTGAACTCCTTGCGCCAGTCTCCCATGCAGACCATCCAAGAGAACAAGCCAGCCACCTTCTCTTCCATGTCACACTATGGCAACCAGACACTCCAAGACCTGCTCACTTCCGACTCGCTCAGCCACAGCGACGTCATGATGACCCAGTCAGACCCCTTGATGTCCCAGGCCAGCACCGCGGTGTCTGCCCAGAACTCCCGCCGGAATGTGATGCTCCGCAGTGACCCAATGATGTCCTTTGCTGCCCAGCCTAACCAGGGGAGTTTGGTCAATCAGAACTTGCTCCACCACCAGCACCAAACCCAGGGCGCTCTAGGTGGCAGCCGTGCCTTGTCGAATTCTGTCAGCAGCATGGGCTTGAGTGACTCCAGCAGCCTTGGGTCTGCCAAACACCAGCAACAGTCTCCCGTCAACCAGTCTATGCAAACCCTCTCGGACTCTCTCTCAGGCTCTTCCTTGTACTCAGCTAGTGCAAACCTGCCCGTCATGGGCCATGAGAAGTTCCCCAGTGACCTGGACCTGGACATGTTCAATGGGAGCTTGGAATGTGACATGGAGTCCATTATCCGAAGTGAACTCATGGATGCAGATGGGTTGGATTTTAACTTTGATTCCCTCATCTCCACACAGAACGTTGTTGGTTTGAACGTGGGGAACTTCACAGGTGCTAAGCAGGCCTCATCTCAGAGCTGGGTGCCAGGCTGAAGGATCACTGAGGAAAGGGGAAGTGGGCAAAGCAGGTCAGTGCCCAGCACTATGGCATAACGAGGTGGGGTAACGGGAAGCCTGTCTTCTCCTTGCTTTGATTTCGTGTGGAGGACTGCGGAGCAGCAATGCACGGTTCTGTGGCTCCCAGCCAGTCCGTCTGCTTTACCTGCGGCGAGACAGGGCTACCAGGCACCCCTCCCCACAGCATGGTGACAGCTCAGGGATTTTACTGCCGGTAAAAAGAGCGCACATACGTGCACACACACACACACACACGTGCGCGCGCGCACACACACACACGTCTCGTTCTCCTTTGTGTCTGTCATTCTCACTGAGCTATGACGTAAGTTGCCCTCCATAGTGGATGAAGGATGGAAGGAGAAGTGTAGGTCATACGTCAAGGTGAAGCCTGCAGCCCAGAGGAGTTTCTTAGTAGGACTTGGACCCAGCACCACCTTTGTCAGTCTGGTGTATCGTGGTTTCATCTTTTTTCCAGTAAAGTAACAATTTGCAGTGACTTCGATTTAATTGCAGAATGTATATTTCTGGACTCTTTCATATATATGAGTCATTTCACTAGAAGCAAGATCTGGGTCTTCATCTTTATTGTTTATCATAATACTAAGCTTCTTTGTTGGTTAGCTCCCAAGTTGTAAACATATAAGAAATCAAAAGAATTAAAAGCACAAGGTTTTTTTTGTTTGTTTTTTTGGTACTGGGGATCAAACTCACGACCTAGTGCTTGCCGGGCAGGTGCTTACGCTGCAGAGCTAAATCCCCAGCCCCCAAAACACAAGTTTTTATGTGACAGAACACTTACACATGTGCTTTCCCTTGTTCTTCAACCTAAGAATGAAGTGACATCAGAGTCACATGGGTTGTGAATGGAGACAGGACTTTTAAGGTGATGGCACTTGACTAGTGTTGTAAACAGAAGAAGCAAGTAGTATGTTAAGAATGGCATTTGATTAGAATCAGGAGTTGAGTGCTCAGTCCCATGGCCGTTGCTTTGTGGCTACCTTCGTGAGTGTTGCTGAACCTCAGTTTACCGTTGCATGCTGCACTTATTACAGCATCATTGTAGGAGCTTTAGAGTAGTATGTGACAGTGCTTTGTAAAGTGCTGCAGGTTGACATATATATTGTGCAAGTCCATAAACGACGTTGACCAATGAGCAAGTAGAGCCCAGAGAGCTTAAGTAGTTTTCCAATGTCACAGGACTGGACCCCAAATCTATGTTACGTAAATAGCTTCAACCATAGTAGTTCTCCCTAATTTTTCCTAGGTCATGAAAAGGAGGATGTGCTCTGCACAGAGCCAGAGTAGCAGATGATAGACAAGCTTGCCCTGGAGCTGTTACTCTTGAGAAGGGGAGCACTGGGGCTTTCTGTCACAGGTTTGCACCCCACACACCCCCAATATGAAAGGGTTCTGTTCTGAGCCCCAGCTCCCTGAGGGTATTTTTCCTTTTCTTTTAAAGTGAATTCTCCAAGCTGCTTATCCTTTTCTTTAAAGTGTGTGGAACAGAGAAGGAATTCAAAGCTATAAAAACCCAGCCTTGTTGAACCCTGCCATAGTGAAGGAATTACAAGGGTCCCCTATGGTGAGCTCACTGGAGCCTGTGGGCAGCTGTCGCAAGGGGAATGTCAAGAGCCCTGTGAGGCCAGAGTCTCTCAGCTTGCCAGGCATAAGCAGGCCCTTAATGGAACCCGGACATCTGTTCTGGTCATTTAATAGCCCTTGAGCTGGTGAAAGAAATGTAATGGAAGCTAAAGAGGAGCCCAGTACTTCCGTGCCAGCCACTTGTACCCAACCAGAACTTGGGCTGGTAGAGGTTGGACTTTAGGAATTTAGGTATTTGACTTTTGGAAAAATGAATGATTTGTCTTCTTTTAATAGGATTGCAGTCATGGGCTCTAAAGACTCAAGTTTTAATTTGGCTGTTGTTAGAAGGAAGCCACTTCCTAGTCCACTAAGGAGTGAGTTCAGAAGAACCTGTGCCATCAGCTTCTGTGATTGTTGAATTGTAAATTCCCTCTTAACTGAATAGTAGACATTTCTTACATGTCTGTATTTATGAGGCATTACACACAAATCCTTTAAGGGAGATTTAAATACATAGGTTTACAAGTTTTATTTGATGACTGTGGTTTTTGATAATGAGAAATTAACACTTTGGGGATAATATATTTCATTATTATGTCTAGTAGAACTTGGGATCATTCAGTCATGTTTTCCTCAGAACATTTTGAGAAGGTTTTACCTTCAGTTAAAAATGAAAAGGTACTGAGTTTTCCAGAAAGTAAACTAGCTCAGTGTGACCACAGAGCAAGAAAGACCGCACCCTAAGGACAGTGGGAGGGAATTGGCTTTGGGGTATAGGATTTCCATTTTGCTTTGGAAGGAATTGCTTCCTGCAGCAACCTGGAGCACTTGTGCCCAAAAGCATTTTACACCCCCTCAGCACTGGGGACTGGGCCTTGTACATGCCAGGCAAACTAACGCACCACCATTGAGCTGTATCCCGGGCTCGTCTTTTACTTTTAAACTTAGCTTGTGACTTTCACTTTATTGAAGAGGATCTTAATTGGGAAAACAGGCCTGAGGATAGCATTTCAACATAATCTCTCCAGGATTAGGCACCCCTGCTTCCCAAGAGGTGTTCCACAGCAACTTCCCTTTTTATGTTTTTTTTTTATTATTATTGCCTCTTTTGTATTAGTATTTCTTCAGGCTGGCTTCCTTGTTTGATCACAGAAGGTCACATGGCCCTAGTGGGAACCTTCTTACAGCGTTCACAGAGCAGCTGTGACCAGTTGACATCTTCCTAGGGAAATGGAGTGAGGTGCTTCTCTGGAGGGCTGGGAGTTTCACATGCTATTTACTTCAGACCGAGTGTAAAATTCTTTAATGTATGAGTCTGTCTCTAAAAGAAAAACATAGCCACACCGTTCTGTGAGTGCTGGCGACAGGGGTATGCAGAGCGCTGTCTTCCTGAGCGCTCAGAAGCTTGGGGTGCACGTCCATTCTCATAGAGGTGACCCTCAGCCAGGAAGGTGACAGCAAGCCCAAGCTCCGGTGTTTGACGGCTGCCTCCCCACAGGGGGAAAGTAACTTCGGTCTTACTCTAGTTTTGAATCAAAAGACATCTAAACTCACAGGCTCTTCCACTGGTCTTCATTGTGGTGTTTGAGAACCGTAATAGAAGGCGGCTTAAAATTTAGTTTTTTTGTGTTTACTACTTCCCCACTGGTTTGAACCGCCAGTGGAACTGTCTCTTTGGGCAGCATAAGACAGTCCCATCATGAACATGTATTACGTTATGATAAGAATTGGAAAATATCCATCAGGAGATGCCAGGTGGAAAAGGGAGGATTACTTCTCTTCTTGATTGTGCCACTGGATACATCATATATAACTGTCTCAGAATATCAGTTCTCTCATCTGTCAAAAGAGGATAGAATCAGTTTTAAATGTGCAGAGTACGTGCAGTTTTCAAGGCGGCATCCACTCTGTGAAATGGCCCGTGCTAAGTCTGTGTGCTGCCTGTTGGACTGGTATTTGAATACATGACTATCGTGTCTTTAAACCTTTGTTAGGAAATAGGACTACTTTTAGCCAAATATAGGTAACATTGACTGTCATGTTTTTCTTGGAGTAAATATTTCTGGTTTAGGGAGTGCAGTGCAGTTGTGTACCTCATGGGGAATATACTGTTATCTGAACTGCAGCCGACCGTAGCCTTTGCTTGCAGGGTGCTGGCCTGAGGAAGTCTGTCCGCTGAGGCTTTTTAAAAGCCTGGAGTCTAACTTGCCATTCCTGGAGAGGATGACTGTCTATGTCTTTTAATGTTGATGACAGTAAAGGAAATGGGCACAGCCATGACAAGGGTTTTCCTTGCAGAGACTAGTACGGTCCCTGTATATGTTATTTTCCCCCTAGAGACAGTGACATCAGCACTGCCTCTGCCCTTCCTGGGCTTGTTGGTTTTGTCTTTCACCTGTGCTCACCTCTGGCCAGCCTGGTAAGCATGGGGTCAGAGCCTCAGTGGCTCCCACCTCAAGCCGGTTCATTTGTAAGTGGCACTGGGGGAGACTTCCTTTGGCCACAGATTACATGAAACTAAAATGGGGCTTAAAAATGACCAAAATTACTACTTACAATTGTTGTGTACTTTAAGCTCTCATTAAGTGCTTCTTTTTAGTGTACTCATGGTGCTGAACAGTCAGCCGCTTGTAGCACTTCCTGTTGGAGTCTTCCCTGGGGTGGCCTGCGTTTCCCACAGCCAAACCCTTCTGCGTGAAGATGCTGGAAAGAGCTTACTGGAAGCCCCTTCTGTGCCACGACGTAAGAATGACCTGCCAGCAGGCCCCCAAAGCCTTGGGCAGGCGGAGGGCGCTGGCCAGCTGCTCGCTCTTCCCCAACTTGGAGGTGCACCTGAGTTTCATCCCTAGGTGGGAATGCTGGACCTTGCGGGAGACATCACCCTCTGCTCCTGGTTCGGTGATGTGTACATTTGATTTCAAAGTATTGCTTTACCCTGGCCTCCACAGTGCCTTCAAATGTAAGGGTTTAGAAACTAAACTGCATTAAAAGTTTGTCTTGTGAATTAGTGATGCTTCAGATATTTCGAGGTTCCATAGGTCAGAAGCTCTAAGTGTTTCACAAAGTATTTATCCTCCAGCTCTTTATGAGTGTGAACTGCAATGTGGACCCTACGACCAAATAAGTTTGGGAATGTTAAAGAGAAAGTGAGCTATATGTATTTCCAACAGGACTTCCTTTAGCCTTAAAAATTAAGACTTTGTAAGCTTTTTAGGGCAGTATATGCCATATCACGTTTCCTGAATTTGATATCCTGAGTAATTTTTTTTCCTCAAGAAACGGTAGCACAGTGGTCAGAGGCACTTCCTTAAGAACGGCTGCTCTGGAGTTGCTGACAGGAGTGGGCGGCCCTCTGAGGACCGGCTTTCTTCTCCTTTTCCCCCCGCTTGGCCTTTGTCCCCCTGTTGTGTAGGGAGTGTGCTCCGCCATGGAGAGTGTTCTGCCTGTGGTCGCCAGTGCCAGTGAGGAGCTGGCTATGACTCCCACACTGTGCCTGGGGCTTGGGGCTGGGGAGGAGGCACTAGAGTTAGAAAGCATTCCTGCAGCTCCACTGGATTGGAGCAAGGTGCTGTGTTAATGGCAGACAGCCTGTGAGAGACCTTTTTGTGGTCCTATGTCATTGAGCCAAGTCACTCACTTCTCTAAACCTCAGTTTGCTTGTCTGTAAAATGGGGTTGGGGCCGGGGATTTAGCTCAGTGGCATAAGTGCCTGCCTGGCAAGTGCGAGGTCATGAGTTCGATCCCTGGTACCAAGAAAAAAAAAATGGGGTTAAAATTTAAACCTCTACAATGCTGGCTCTTATACAAGCTAGCTCTGATCTGGGCCACTGTGTTTTTGTCACCTTTTTTATTTTATTTATTTTTAAGTCTTTTTGAGACAGGATTTCACTACACAGTTCAGGCTGGCCTTAAACATCAACAGGTAAAGCGTTGGCCTGTGGGCTGAAAGCTTGCTCTCCGGAGTTAACGATTCTGGAGCTCCTGCCAGCCAGTGTCTGAGCGCCCATGAGGGAGATGGGTGTTTTCCACCTTCACAGGGCTCTTCCTCTACCTCAGATGGGGCGGGCGGCCTGTATGTACCCGAGTGTCCATCAGCATCGCTCAGGGCTTGCCCACAGCCTGGCACACTGGCCTCCGCTCTCCTGAGGGCGCCTGTTGGTCTCCAGGGCCTGACATCAGGGCCCTGAGGGGCTCTTTCTGTGGCCGCCCTCCTGCTGGGAGGGAACAGGGCGTCTGGTCTGGTCGGTCCCCCTGCCAGGCCATCGGGCCATCAGAAATGAAGAGCTGCTCCGCACCTCCTGGGGCTTTCGTGGGAGCAGAAGACTGTCTGATACAGGCGAGATGCTGGCAGTGACCTGGCTGGGAGCTCTCAAAAGCTGTGGTGTCCTCTTAGGACACGACCTGGGGGTCAGGAAGCAGTCGCTCTGCCCTGACGATCTCTTCCAATTCTCAGTGGGGCGAGAACCCGGAGAGAAGAGGCCACTCGCCTCCAGATGCTTCCTCATAGAAAGCAGCAACCAGAGGAACCCAAGAGCTCTGTCCGTGGGGGCGGGCAGCCTGGCTTGCAGATAGACACTGGATCTGCTGTGGTCTCTTCCAGCAACAGATGTGTATTTTCCATGTTTAAAATAACCTTTTTGCTTAAAAAAAAAATTGATGACATTAACTGATTAAAAGATGAGAATCACCTAGCCATTGAGTTGCAGAGGGCAGTTCCAGTGTTTTTGAAGGATGAACTTTCCTTGCCTGCTTTGGTTTGATTGAAGGTTCACATGTTGGTGGGTCGTCTCCTTCTCCTGCTTCTCCTCTTGTTCTTGTTCTGATGAAAGAAGTCTGAGCTATCAGATTATTTTTTTTAAGTATTCATATCTATGTGTTTGATTTGAATCCTCGGGGAAGGTTAGTGCCCAGGAAGAAAAGGCTAAGGGTTAGAGATCAAAATCCTACGTTTCTACTTGGCCTTCATTTATATACATGCCACGGTAATTCATTGGCATGTCCACTTGTCATTTGTATGCTCCTGAGTGATCAGGAAAGCCACATAGTCCCAACACAGTCACACATACTCAGCAAACTGTCTGCTGGTATGTTGAAGATGGCCCTGCTGCTGCCTGTTGGCTGGTACCTCAAACCGGAGCTCTCCCCGCAGACCTCCACCCCATCTGCTCAGGCCACCCTGGGCCGGTGTCCTCTTGATCTCTCCCTTCGGTTGCCCCAGCGTGATGGTTACTTCCTGGCTACCATCTTTTAGCTGCACATCCCGGTCAGTCATAGATGGATGAGTGGTCTGAACTCTATGGAACTCCAAGGACTGACTTTGTGTTTTCAGTACTTGGAAACACTAGATCATCTCTCAAAAGCCTGGACATCTACATAAGTGACAGAGGACCCTCACTGCCCTGTACTTAGTAGCTGGACTGGATGGGCCAGTGATTGCACCTGTGCTTCCACCCACTCGGAGATCTAGGGCTGCCCGGGCTGCACACACCCATCACTCACCTCCACCTTAATCCCCCACACCCTGGTAAATGCAGGACCGTGTCACATCCAGCAGAGGTAAACTGATATTCAGGTCATGGCCGTGACCTAAAGATTTCCTTCTGGACTATACTTCTTTCGTCACTTTATCAGTGTCAACAATTTGAGACTTAAAGTAGTAGGACTGTTAACTTGAGGGCTAGTGATGAAAAACTGTGTATGCTGGAATTGGTTGAATGTTATGTTGATTTCATCTTACACAAAATGACTTTTAAAAACTTAATTGGAACCCCCCCCAAGACACATGACAGATTCTAGATCCCATCCCATGAGCACTCTAGGTAACACACATAGTCACAGAAACAGCACCAACGAGGGGACCCTAAATGAGTGGACAGAGAGGCTCAGCCTCTCCCACAGGTGCCTTAGTCGTTTACTCAGCCAATATTTACTGGGCACCTATTTTATACGAGGCCCCTTCCATTCCAGGCTACTTGGACTACCCAGAAAATGTTTTGCCCTCACTGCAGTACCTACTGCCTGAGGCAAATACCATGTCTAAGACAGAGCTTCTGAGATAGCCAGTGTCCCACAGGTGAGTTGATATGAAGGTTTTGCTCTGCTTTCAAGGAGTTTAACATGTTGGGAGCCAGAGGTCGATGAGGAAATAGTCATTGTGGGCACAGAGTGTGAGGTGCGGGTGAGAGAACAGGGGTTCATCCCAGGTCGGCTCCGACGGGTGGGGCCGAGGAGCTCTCTGGATGGGGATGAGTCAGGTGGGTGGGGAGAAGAGTCCAGACCAAGGGTCACTCGGCCCAGCCCATGGGTTGGGTAAGGGTTTGTTCTCAGTAGCACTGGGACGCGAAATGTGGAATGTGGGTTTACACCTTAGTGCTCTGCAGAGCTCTGTGAAGTGTGCGGGACTGTGATCCAGCCAGGCCTGCCGGCACACACCGGAATCCCAGCACTCGGGAGGCCGAGGCAGGAGGATAACCATGAGTTTGAGGCCAGCCTGGGCTACACAGTGGGAAACAGGTCTTTGTCAGCTAAAGTTCCCAGGTTTAAAAAGAAAATACTATGATTAAGGTTAATTAACTAGAGAGGATCCATATGGCCCACAGACTTTTTGCCTTAGAAGCGGTACTTCAAGATACCTATAATCCCAAACTGTATGTATCCTACGTAGCTTGAAAAATTTGAGACACTTAAGGAAATGTGGACGCTCTGTGACTTCACTGTCAATAGCAAATCCACACCTGTTGCACTGCTGACTCTCTGAGAGTCGGTGAGGAATGCTGGTTGGTGTAACTCCTGCCCTGTGTAAAGGCCGTTCCTGTTAGACTTCCCGTGGCTGTCCACGATCCCTAGAGTTCAAACAGCAGAACTCCCAGTGCCTGTGCCGTGAAGGGTTATGAGGGTCCCTCCTTGATCCCCTCACAAAGGCTGGGTGGCCAAAAGGGCCGTGCACACTAGGCCCAGGCAGCTTCCTCTGCTGCCCTGAAAAGGCCCAGCCATTCCTGGGAGGCAGCACAGTTCCCCGAGTCCGGCTGTGCTTTTTACCCAGGCAAAGCTTCTAAAAACAATTCTTTTAAGTAGTGCGGTGTAATTGAGTGCCTTTGTGTATCATTCCAAGTGTTGCCTTTGCTCTGAAAGCCTCTCATTCTAGCTTCCCTATTACATCCTCACCTTCTACATTATTTACTTGCCTGTTAGAGACTGCCAGAGCCAGGGAGCCAGGTTTCTGGAAACTTCACTTGCCTTTGCAGAGGTTTCTTAACACAAACCTGGCCTTCAGGCAGCCTGAAAGATCCCTATATGTCCTTTCCTTCCTAAACTATTCAGTGCCTCAAGTGGCAAGTTGACGGCATTTGCCAGAATGGGTTTTTGGAGAGCTGCGGGTGCTAGGTTCTGTCCTTTTGCAGGCTGGGGGTGGATTGGCATCAGCCAGGCCCATGTTATCATGGGCGACCTAGCTGGTCTCCACGAATGCCACTCGTGACCACCTGTTCCAACCGAGAAGATGGTGAAAGATGCCCGGCCAGCGTGTTAGCAGGATGCCCTGAGCCGTGCACTCCACAGAAACTGCTACCGTGTCAGGGTTTCAAGCTAAGATGTGACAGCCTAAACCAGGACCTGCAAAAAGCGTTTTTCTGGGGTAACACCAGCCCTCAAGGGTGACAGCAGGTGATTGTGGCTCATGGTGGGCTGCTGTCCCCTTGGTCCTCCTGGGAGTAGAGCAGAGGTGGTAGGGGCAGCAGAGGTGCCTGCCGTGTCTGTACTGGACTGAAAATGTCCGAGCTCTGAACCCCACGCTGGGCCTCGACCCTGCAGGAGTCTACCGCCTCAGACCCTGCTCTGTCCACAGTGCTCCGGATTTAGTCCCCAGCTGGCTCCAGGAGTTGCAAGTTTTCCTTAAATTATCCTTATTTTTAAAGAGTAAAGAAAATGGCATTTCACTTAAAATTCTGATTTTTTGTTTTAGGCAGACTTTCCTTCAAACACATGTAGTTCTAACTTGGACTCGGGTGGATTTGTGCATGTGAGGGTTTCATTTTCTGTCTCTTTTCCTTCCATGTTATGCGTAGTAGTGGGGTCCTTGTTGCTTCCTTCTTTGCCAAGGTACACACCCAGCTGACAAATGCACACTTCCCCATGGACTTAAGTTGTGGGGATAAGGCAGGGGGGATAGTTATTTTCCATTTCCAAATTAAAGTTGGCTGGGGTTATGTTTGGTGTGGTTTTGGAGGCGTTTCCCTTCCTTAGAGCATCATGTGACTTAATGGTGATAATTAGGCAGAATCTTCTCCTCAGATGCCAGTATTACAGAGGGACTGGCTCTCACCAGAGACCGGATGACAGCATCCATGGATATTTTTAGAATGGGTCTCATCATTCATTTGGCCTCGGCGTTCCATCCACAGCCTGATTTCAAACTTACTTAGTGAGCAGGGAGAGGGGAGGGGAACATTTTAATGGAAGTCACTGATGAGATGGGCATTGTCATATTTATTGTTAATTGCTATATTGCCTAGTAACTGTGGAGTAACAGCTGTAATTCTATTAACTATACTTCCTTTTCTTTTCAAAGGTTTTGCCTAACACAGTTTTTTAAGCTAGGAGGGTGTCAACACACACGAACCTCACAGTTAGCTAAAGAGCCATTCTTGGATCCATGTGAGAATGACATGAGTTTCCTTAAAGCCCGTTACCATACCCAAGCGGAGTATCAGCTAATTCCCAGCTCTGGAGCTGGTTCCATCTCTGAACATGCCACTCTGTCAGTCTTTGAGTCAGATAAACATGCAGACTGTGAACAGAACCTTCAGAAGTCTAAGGCAGATGAATTGCTACTTTCCATAGAATTTGTTTTCTTATCCTGGTCTTTATTGTAAGTGTAGTCCTGGTGTTCTTCTTACAAGGATGATTAGATTCAACAGGTCTGTTTTTTAAAAAATACTTTCTTAGTAATTTACATCTGTTTTCCTTACACACACAGACATCACTAGTATCTTTCAGTTGTGTGGAGTGAGAATTTCTCTGTCAAAGCGTCCTCTGTAGGAGCTGCCTCTGTACCTAGGCCTGGTGCCTGTGGCTCCTCCTGTGGGCACAGAGGTGGCTTCCTGAGCAGGCCCGGAGGAGGGCACTGCCTGAGACCTTGGAGGAAGCTGCAGGATGTGACGTCACAGCTGGTCTACTCCGTTCTGCAGAGTGGGAGAGAGTGATGTTAGTGTACCTCCCTAATGATGGTGTCCCAGATGATTCTGGGCCTTTTGTGGAGGGAGTGAGTATGTGGCCTAGGGTTGTTGATGCCCAGGTGGGTCCCTTACCCCGTAGTTTAGGGCTGATGTCTGCCCTGCCTGGAATGATGCCATGGAGGGCGTAAATGCCCTCCATCTCTGTCTCTGCCGTGCTGGACCAGCAGCCGCTGCAGGGGAGGCCTCACGCTTTACCTCTGTACTTGAGGGAATGAAGTGTGTCGCCCTCCCACTCTGCGCTGGTTTCCACGGCAGAATAATTAACACCAAAGGGAGCCAGGGAGGTGGTCTGAATTAGGTAATACCTTGCCACTTTTCCCTTGATACTTACCGAAAGTCAGGACCGGGAGTTGGGGACCATAGTTCCCTGATGACTAATTGCATAGTGATGTTAGATCCTGATTTATTAAGTGTTATTGTGAAGGAAAAAAATTCCCTTTATGGCACTGTATCTGGGAGCCCCTGTCCAATAATGCTTCAGGGCCCTGGTGAAGTACTTACAGTAGCATCAGCTCTAGCAGGCCGCATTCCTCACAGGCGGATCTGGGATTTATTTGAGCTTTTTATCCCTCTGAAATTAATAAGCCATTATTTTATGGTCCAAGATAATATTGTCTAGTCATTTTTAAAGCAGAGAGTACCTCCAAAAAGCCTAGTCAGGGAAACTAAACAAAAAACTAACGGGAAGAGAGGATCTTTTTATTTTTCCCCCTGCTTGGTTCTCTCTGCCTCCAAAAAAACAAACTCACTGCTCTTCAGAGCCATAGCAAAGGAAAATAGACCTGTGGATCTGTGATAGTCTGCATACTGAGTCCTGCTGTCCTGGCAAATGTCCACAGCAAAAGGTAAGATTGTCAGCAAGGACGGAGTCATAGAGGAGAGTTCTCAAGGGCACATGTAGAAATTCCAGAGAAAATGCACATGTGTTCCATAGTGTCTCTCTTCTAGCAGGGCAAGAGGCAGAGGTGTGTAACATGTTGTGTGTGTGTGTATGTGTGTGTGTGTGTGAGAGAGAGAGAGAGAGAGAGATAGAGAGAGAGAGGGGTTATTGATGTATTTTTCATCCTGTGGTCCCTTCAGTCAGACAGTCCTGAGTGTTTGATGCTGCCTGCCACTTTTCTATCCATGTCTTGGCTGAGAGCCTTTTTTTTTTTTTTTTTTTAAACAACCCTGACAGCTGACACTATAAGCTAAAGATCTTTCGGCCAGAGGCCTGTCTCATCAGTTACTTTAGCTGTATCTCTGAGAGTATACTTTTTTGTTAGTCCTCTTCACTTTTCTGGGTTCAGTGGCCACCTGCCATCTGAGAAGACTGGTCTCATTGTGATGCTCTGGCCATCTGCCTTCCCATCTTAGACTGATGAAGACAACATAAATGTTAGGTGCTTTAGGAGATTCGGCTCTGAGGGTATTATGTAATGTTTTCTCTGAAGATTTTTGACACAGAAATCACATTCCTAAGACAGCCCACTTAGAGATGCCTTGCTTCTCTTATGGTGGGGAAGTCAAGGTTACTCACACCCAGCAGACTCGCCAAGCTTTTGTGGAAAGGGCCCACGTCATCTTCCCTTGTATCCAGGTACTAAAAGAAAGGATACCAAGCAAGTTTGGTTACTCTGCCTGGCCAGTGGGAGAAAGCCAAAGAAGAATAACTGTTTTTTTCTGATTTTAGCATGAAAGTCCCATGTCCTAGCAAATCCCTCTGTCCAACAAACCCTATATGCACCCTGGGTCCCTACCCTGACTTGCACCCTCTAAAACACTCTGTTAACTTCCTGAAGTGAATGAGCCCATTTCTTTGGACTTTTCAACTTTAGAGCATTCTGTAATAATGACACAATAAGAAATAAGGTAAGTAATACTGGTGCGTTGTCCTTGGAGGCCTTTGAAATGCTGTAGCAAACCACCCTAACTGCGTGTTCCTTGGGCTGCAGGTGGGCTGAGGAACAGGAGGCCAATGCCACGTGCCTGCCGGGTGCCCTGCTGCTCTTTGAAGCCCTTAATCGTCTCTTGCTTTCTTTTCTCCTTCCTTAGACCCTCAAACTGACACAAGACCTACAGAGAAAACCCTTTGCCAAATCTGCTCTCAGCAAGTGGACAGTGACGCCGTTTACAGCTTAACACCTTGTGAATCCTGCGCCATTTTCCTAATCCAGCAGAGACTGTTAATGGCCCCCTGCCCTGGGTGAAGCACTTACCCTGGAACAGAACTTTCTAACGTATGCAAAATCTTCCTTGTCTGGAGTGGGGAGCCACCTGCCATGGAGGACAGCACCCCGACAGCACCACCCACTCTCATTCAGAGCACACCAGGAGCTCCCGCTGCCGATTCTGTGGTGTTTTAATATCTCGCTGGTCTGTGGAATGTTTTAAATGTTATTTTTCTGTTTGTTTTCTTTTAACTTTCTGAGTTTTCCACACGCATTAACTTGCAATATTTTTCTGTTAAAATGTTAACTATCCTTCCCCTGGCAGATTTGAAAACAGAAGGAAAATGTACCAGTTACCATTCTGGCTGTGGGCATTGCAAACTTTTGAGGCCGTGGGGTTCCATGACTAACATATTACATAAACTATAGGGGGGTTTTCTTTCTTTTGTTTGGTAGAAAATTATCCTTTTTATAAAACTGAGCAACGGCACGACTGTTTGCAGTGCACACCGTCCAGGCCTGAACTACACCCCGGTGACGGAGAAGCGCCCGGCCAGCCTGCGCCCGCGGCTCCGAGCCAGGGCGTTACGAGGCAGAGCCCCTCAGTGCCTGCACTGCGGCGGCCGGCAGCGGGGCTGTGGGCTTCTGCAGTGTCCTCAGCTACCAAGGTGGACACTTGGCCTGGTGTGTAGAAACTAGGGTCTTTTCAGGAAAGAAAGCAGCTCAGCTGTCCTCTCAAATGCCAAATGCCACTAAAGGACGTATTTTCAAGGAGAAAAGAAAAGGAAGGAACACAAAGGTGTCCTGGTTTGCTTTGCAGAAGAACTTCCAAGTGAGTGTTGAGCTTGCGGTGAGACGTGTGAGGACACATCCAGACGATGCCCGGGCAGGTCTACCGTCACTGTTTCTGAAATACATACACACCCTCGATCATTTTCTGCCTTGCTGTGTATAATCTGATCTTCTAGAAGTACTCGAGTGAAAGGCAGTAGCGTACAAACCGATTGTTTTGTGTAAGCCTAGGTTATAATTGTATAGGTGGCCCGTGGGAGTACAAGATAAGGCAGTTGTAACCTTTTTCTTTCTTTTCTTTTTTTAAACTTTCTGCTGTGGATTTCATTTTGTTTTCAAAAAGTTATGGTGCTGTATAGGTGCTTTCTGTTTAACTTGGGAAGTGTGATTATATTTGTTACCCTCTTTAGTAGACAGAATAGTGGGGAACACCTTTGGTACATACAAAACTGGTGTAATGCCGCTCTAACTAGCACAGCAAATATACGTCTCCAAAGCGATATATGAAGACTATTTTCTTTGCATAAAAAAGCATTAGGCATATAAATGTGTATTTTATCATGTGCAGTACTTCAGTGGCACCTCGTGCATGGGTATTAGGAATAGGGTCTAGTGTTTCAACACAGACTTCCCTGCTTGGGCCTGTGATGCTTGCGCTGTGGCCACGGACACCAGCCCAGTTGTGCCACCTGGTCCCCTGTATCCCCACCAGCCGCCAGGGCCCCCCTGGTGCATCTTTGCTTTATAACTGCTTTGGGGGTGATATTGGTGATCACAGCTCCTAGCATAGTGAGTTCCGTTTGGTGTTGTCAGACGTCTCTCCTGCCTCGCTTGGATTGTCACATTTGAGCGATGGCCCTGTTGATCTCACCCTGCCTTTTACTCAATCTGTAAATTGTTGTGCAGTTGTGATGATCGTAGGCCTATAGCATATCACCTTTTCTAAACTGCTACACGTTTATAATCTTCATTTTAAAAGTATGTATGATTTTTTAAAATATGTATTCACATGGTCTGCTTGTCAGTGAGCCAGACTCCTTACTTATTTCTTTCTGATAATGTGAGCCACTCTTGATTCTTCAGTAGTCGTTATATTCAAGAACTGTCCAAAATCAGCAAAGAGGCTACCTCTCTGGCTTCCTGAGTGATGCTGCCGGGGTGGAGATTCATCCCAGGAGCAGTGACAGCAGCTTGGGGGAACAGGGAGCAGAGGGGTGAGGAGATGGCAAGACAGGGAGAATCCCAAGTGCTTCCAGTGTACAGGCCCTGAGAGTTCTCTCCTGAGTTCAAAGAAACAAACTAGCTACTTGTCTGTGCAGTTTTATAGATTCTGGCCAGAGCTGCTATGGGAGCAAAAAAGGGCAGCTTTAAAGCATTCCAGCTTTAAAATGTTGACTTCCTTTCAGAAACATGACATCTCCTTCATTTTCTTTTTTTCCAATGTTTATTGGGTTTCAGACACAGTGTCTTACAAAGTGGCCTAGAATCGTGTTATAATTTAATCTGGAACAGCTGAAAGAGAGACAAAGGGGTGTGAGGATGGGGCAACCACAGAATAGACGGAGAAAATAGAAGAGGTGTGCTCTGATTTTTTTTCTTTTTAAAATAATTCAAACAGCATCCACATAGGCGGTGTTGTGGAGATCTAAGCCCAGGGCCACATCAAGTGCAACAGCCTACAGAGAGCCTAGGAGAAGGCTGAGCAAGAGTCAAACAGCAGGGCCTGTCTGGAATCCCCACAGCCTCGCCCTCCGCTGCCTTCCTCTGGCCAGGCTAGGTTCTCAGGCATCAGACTGGGCAGAAGTGCAGCCTGAGGCCTCTGTTCTTATGTGGCACCCTATTTTCTAGGTAGGTCGCCTGGTGGCTCCTAGATTTCCCCCTGAAAGTCCTGTGTCCCTAATCATAGATGTTCTGACCTGGGGCATCTCAGTGGATTCCTTAGCACCTTGGACCATCAGCAGTAACGTCTGAGTCCTGGGAAGAACCTTAGGAGCCGCCTTCGCCTGTTAGCTAGCTGCGTGCTGGGAGACGGCAGTCAGGAAGCAGAGACCGAGCCCTGGAAATGGGACGTGCGCTCAGGCGCTCTCTGTGGGTGGGCTCCAGAGCCTGGTGTCTGTACCAAGCTAGGAAAGAGCTTCATCCCGAGCCGTCACTGTCCTGGCATGAGGCCGGCCCCTGGCCTGTAGCTGTGAATGCATCTGGTTTCTTCTGTTGCACCCTCCGCAGCATGGTGAGTGCTGAAGGACATTTTACATTTTTTTTCCAAAAATCTGACTCATAGAGTATCATTCACACACATGTAAGGTGTGCTTCGTTTTTGGTGTTTTTAGCATTCTGTGTGTTATTTCCTCACCCTGAGAGGGGACATCGTGGCTCACTACTCAGGACAGGTGTGCCCTATCTCAGGGTGTGACTCGGGTGGCTTCTAAACTTGTACCCAGTTTAAGGATTATAGGGACAGACTTTGCCTCCATGTAATGAATACATAATCTATGTAAAGAAAAAGGAACATTTGAATCACTTGTAAAAGTCCATCAAGAGTAAAGTAGTTTTAAAAAACAAAAGCAAGGACTCCGCTGCACTTGCTGGTGCCAAGGGCTGATGGGGTAAATCGAGGTGTTACCTTTTCTCCCTCAAAGCAAAAAGAAACTCCTTAACAGCTCTGAACTCTGATTTTTCTTTTTCTTTTTCTTTATGTATTTGGATAACATCATATGATTCAGCATAATGTTTTCTTAATTAAAGAGAAGCAAAACTTTTTGTACAAATACAATCACTACTAAAGAGGTACAAAGAGCCAGCCCCACCGAGAGCCTGGTGGAGGCAGGGCACAGGAGGAGAGTAAGTGCTTGCCTTTCAGACAGGATCCAAAAGCAGCAGCCCAAGCAGCTAAAGAGTGTCACATTTGATCGCAATCTTAAGTAGGTAACATTTTATGCAGGTCGAATGAATATTTTCCTGTCATTTATTTGTATGTATTTTCCTTTGAAGAATGATCTTAAGAGGCCTCTGCCACACTCCAGAAATACTTGTGCAACTGCTTTTAAAAAACTGTGTGTCTCGTCACTTATTTCTCTAAAATTATCTCATTGCCTGGCAATCAGTCTTCTCTTGTATACTTGTCCCAGCACATTATATACATGGGAAATGTAAACAGATGGGAAAGAGGACCAGAAAAATTAGTGAGAACTAAGAAAATTGTATTGTGCATTTTGGCTTCACATGTTTAACTTTTTTTTAAGAAAAAAAGTTGCATGAATGGAAAAAAATCTGTATACAGTATCTGTAAAACTGTATTACCTGTTTCAATTTCTTGCTCACAACCCATACAAACTAGAATTAAATATGGTGCATGGCCATATTCAAACACCTAAGAATCCAGCAGTTCACCCTTTGGTTTGAAGCACCTCATTCTTTCTTTCGAAGCGAACACTATCATATTGCATTCTTATCTTGGATTTTGTCTAATCATATGTTGACATGAATTAACTCTGCCACCTTTCTTCTTAAGGATCAAAACCAGTTTGGGAATCTTCCCCTTTCCAAATGAAATGAAGATACAGTACTTACTTTCCTTGGTGTTTGTAGATATTGCCTTGTGTATTCCATTTTAAACCGTAATCTAGTTTGTAAAAGAGATGGTGACGCATGTAAATAAAGCATCAATGACACTTTCGTCTTACTCCAAGAAGGTTTTTTGTCCCCTCCATCCCTTTGTTTAATCATAGGAACGAAACAGCCTGGGTTATCTCAAGAGCTTTCTGTGGGATTACTTCACAGCCTGAGGAAGCCCAGAGCTGAGAGACCATCATGAGATCTTAAATGAACCTGCTAAACTTTTTCTCCAGCCCACTTTTGATGTCCATAGACAAGCAGATAATTTAATAACAGCAGATTTATGTAGTTGTTCCTGTTGGCTGGTAGCCGCTCGTGGTGCGTACTGAGTCATGTGGTCCCAAAGGAGCTTTTCAGCAGGTTCGGGAAGTAGGCTGTACCCGGGGTTTCACCTGTGACTGGTTTGACCAGCGTTAGGTCCTTCTCACATGACCACAGCAAATAAGCATCAGTCATCAACAGAGCCATCCCGTACATCGAAAGACAAACAGGCTCAGGCTTTTGCAGCAACCGCATAAATATTTCCTCTGGGTGTACATTTAGGGCCTCCTCAGTTATATTAGTACGAACCCCACCCTATTGTAAAACTATTCTTAGTAGCCTGGATGGTATTTCTTTAATAGATACATTATAAAAGTTACTGAGCTTACAGAACCCCCCTCCAGTCTAGCTTAAAGGCCTCCAGCAATATGATGGGTTCTCTCTTTAAACCAAGGAGGTAAGAAAGTTATTAAAGTTGGCCCTTGGGGATAAGTTCCACAGTGACAGTCTTGCTTTCATCAGTTTTTTCCTGCCATTATTTTAATTATTGCAAAGGTAAAAACCTTACTATCTTCAAATACCATTACCATCTGGGAAGGGTATTTCACTTGGAGTTGCATTTCAAAAAGTAATAATCTCTCAAAAGGCAGTAATCGCTTAAAAGATTAAAGGTGGGAAGCTAATTCCAACTGTCACCAGATTCTCAGTAGAAAATCCCCCCCCCAAGAAAAACCAGGTAAAAATGCAAACCCAGTTCATGATGAACAGTTACTAGGTCAGCCTGAGCTGTGCCAGCGCCCAGACCCTGTCCAGCACCAAGAGGACCACGGCCGGAGCCTGCCCTCCAGGAGGCTGTGCTCTCCCTCCGTGCAGCCACCTACTCGCCTCCAAAGTGACCTTGCTCACAGTCCCAGCTTCCGCATCAACTTTGAAAGAGCAAAATTTGAACTAATCCCTAGAGCACTTGAGGAACTTAACTTTTCAGATGATCTAATAGAGCAAAGTATTCTGGGGTGCATCAGCCAAGTCACCCCTACCATGACTTTAGTGCGAGGACCACAGTTAGAGGAAGATGGGGGTCCCCCAAGGACCTACACAGGGCCACTCCAACAAGACACGGGGGCGTGGCTGCGGTGGGGCGGGGAGTGTATTGGAGGTGTGAGTGTGGGGAGAAGGGCACTCAGAAAGGGGACCTGCTCGTGCTCTGGCCTTCTCCACCGGAGAGCAGGGTTACTGACCGGCTCACAGGGCCATCTCAGGCTGGAACGAGGGTCTTCTCCCTACTCCCATGTTTTCCTTGTTCAAAGTCGAAAGAGGGCAACTAGAAGCATCTGTTGAGATCTGAAGGAAATTAAGATTGCGCGCACGTGTGTGTGTGTGTGTGTGTGTGTGTGTGTGTGTGTGTGTGTGTGTGTGTGTGTGTGGTTCTGCCCAACGATAATGGCTCAGAAGGGTTAGATTTTGCCTCCCTCTGAGGACCTGGTAGAAACACTGCAAGCATCCCCACTCCCTGCCTGTAAAGAGAAGTCACAAGGCCTTTCTTGGGTTGGTACCAGGTTTCCTCTGAGCCTCCCCTTTGCCCACAGCACCTCCTGTGTGCCAGTCTGTCATGGCAAGAAGGCTAACGGGACCAGGCCAAGGTGTCCAGGCCCACTGGTGCTCTCCTAGATCAACACGACCTGCGTGTGCCGCTAAGAGATGTAGGGCTGGGCCAGCAGAGAAGGTTGACATTTGAACCGAAAGGCTGAAATGGGTCAGGCTCTCTCTGAAGGGGTAGACAACGCAAGACAAAGGCAGGAGACGGGGAAAATTAGGACAGCCTCAAGAAACAAGTAGGGAAATTGTTTGGGGCCTAAAGACCTCAAAGAAGATAGGTGAAGAGTCAGACAAGAAAAGCAGGCTGCCAGAAAACTCCAGACCAAGAAGCTTGGGCTGTTTGGTAAGGTGTGGGAAGCCAGCAAGGCTGCGACCTGATCGATTAGAGCTGAATTGGCTTTTTTTAAAGGAACAGGCCTGTGGGATGCGGAGAGGTGGACCCTAGGAAAGGTGTTGAGGAAGAGAGAAGCCGTGGCAAATCTAGAACCCTGCACATCAGGCCACCCAGAAAATAATGTTTATGTGGCCCACTGGAGAGGCCAAGAAAGCTGCTCCAGGTCTCAAGTGATCTACTCTGGGCTGCCACAGCCACCGAGTCCTCCGGGCGGCCCCAAGGGCTGAGCGATGAGCAGCTCCCATCCCGTGACTTCCCAACCGAGGTGAGAGGCTGGGAGCCAGGTGTCAGGCGAAGCTTGGTGACGCGTTAGTCTAGGGGAGAGGCGAGAGTTTGGCTCCCAAGTCCTCACCTCGTGTACCATTTTAACTTAGCAAAGTGGGGGTGTTTTCCTTTTACAAGAATAAATACAGCTTTGAAACCGTGGCAGTGGACTGGCTTTGACTCCTCGTCTTCTGAGACAGCAGGGAGCAAGGAATAAGGTGGGAGAAGGATATTGGGGAATAGACATGGAGATAATAAGGTAACTACACTGTCTCAAAGGAACCTGACGGATCAGTGAGGAGTATCCTTGCAACTCTGCTGTGTCCTCACAACTTTAGGTTTCCTTACTTCTCTCTGTGAACATCTTAACTATCATAGTACAGTTTAAGGAGTACGCAATCGGAACAAAGGAGTGTTATGCATCTGTTAACATAGTAATTATGAAGACTGTTGATGTACGTAGGGAATGCTTACATCATAGGTCTATGAAATGTAATTGTTCATGGTTTTTATGACCTTATATATTGATACAAAGAAAAATAAAATGCAGAGTACAAGTAGTAGATATGAGTGTAAAACTGTGACTGGGGAGAAGTATTAAAAATAAAATGTACGGGTACAGGGATATAGCTCAGCGACACAGACAGAGCCTGCCTGGGAGCATGAGGTCCTGAGTGGTCCCTAGTCCCAGTATGCAAAAAATAAATAAATACATCATAAAAATAAAATATTAAAAACAGGAATAATTCTTGTGTTTCGTATACTGTGAGCCTGACCACAAGACTTAGCCCGCGGCTGTTGCCCCAGAAGTTAGAGAACCTCTGAGCCATCTGTCTGTCTGCCAACTGAGTCCCAGCTGGCAGGAACAGGGACTAGAACTGTGGCCCTGTCCAGCAGGGGAGGAGGACCTCCTTCCACCAAGATGCACCTGAAGAACCTCCCCTTCCCCTCCCCCCGAAAAAGGCGGTGTTCATGCTAAACCATGGCCCCAAAGACAAATCACCATTGTATGAGGGTAGCTGGGCAATGGATTTTTTTGTTGTGTTCAAATCGTCTTCATTTGGTTGTACTGTAACTTTAAGTTACTATTTGCAAAAGAATGCATCCGCATGATTTACAAGCCAGGAAACAAAAAGATATAAAGAATGTCTTCCTCCCATTCCTGAAACCTATTACCTGGTTCCTCCCACCCCAAAGGATCATGTGTATAACCTTTTGTTTATACAAGAAGTACACTGTTGGCCATCTCACTATTTTTTTTTTTTTTTTTTGGTGGTGCTGAAGATAGAATCTTGTGCATGCAAGGCAAAAACTACCACTCCCAGCTCTTTTTCATGTTTTTGAGACTGGGTTTCACTATGCTGTTCAGGCTGGCCTAGAGCTCATTGTATAGCTCAGACTGACCTCAAACTCACAGCAGTCCTCCTGCTCAGCCTCCGGAGTAGCCCTTATCTTGCTTTTTGAATGAATTTTTCGCACATGGGGGAGTTCCAGTAGTACGTAAAAAGCTGTCGTGCACTTTTTTATGGTTACATTGTATTCCATTATATGAATACATAATGACTGATTAAACCAGGAGTCCCTGATTAATAACACTGGACTTTGGATTGTTTCCAAGCATTGGTTGTCACCACCGCACTGCAATAAATAACCTTACACATACATTATTTCATATGTGTGCAAGAATTAATGCCCAAACTGGAACTGCTGGGTCGAAGAATATAAATATTCATAATTTGGCAGAGGTTGACTAAACTGCCCTCCAGTGTAACCGCTAATATAATGTGTGAGCATCCGTTTCCTCACAGCCTCATATTTTTAATATTTTTAATTGAGTTGCAAATCTGTGTTTCCTTCTCCCCTTCTAAACTGTAAATTTGTACCCAAGCCAAGGTGAGGGGCTGGACAAGGAGGTGAGGATGAGTGTGGAGGTAGGAGGAGCCTTAGGAGGTGGAGTCAGCTGACCCGATGATAGCCAGGAAGGGGGAGTAGGTCTGAGCGCTCAAGTGATTTCTGCACTCTGAAGAGTCACCCTGCAAACCTCTCCAACCAGTCCGGGCCAAGGGCTCCTCCCACCAGCTTGGATCGCCCTGCCTTAGGGTCAGTAACCTGACCTGACAGCTGGGCTCCCTCACCTCCCAGAATTCCAGAGGGGAGCTGTCACCCCAAAGGAAACAAGTCTGAGCTCTTTGGTCCCAAACCATGCACCAAGACCTATTCATAGTGGGATTGCGTAACCAGCTGGAGGCCAGCCTGCTCCAGGGCCAGGCCTGGGGCCAACGTCCCCGAGCAAACCTGCCAGCCTTCTGAGCAGGGCTGTCCCTGGCTTGGGGCCTCTCCTGTCTCTGGCTCTTCCTCTTTTGGGGAGACTTGCTCCTCCAAAGGAGAAGCTCTGCACCCTCCCACCACCCACTATGCAGATTGGCATCAAGGAGATGGGCTCTGGTTCCTGCATACACAAGCTAGTAGGTGACTTACTACAGAGGGAGCTGGCTGGGAAATAAGCCCTTTATACCACTGTGGAGGGGGAGGGCAGCAGATATGGAGATGGAGCTGCCTCCGTTTGAATCCAATCTGGAGAATTCATTTGGCTGACTGACTAACCTCTCTTAGACCCTGTCCTGTGGCTGATGGAATGGAGTCAAGGCCCCCTGTCCTGCAGGGTCGTGTGGATGGCATGAGAGCCTACCTGCCTGCCAGTCTCT
Source organism: Dolichotis patagonum (assembly GCA_004027295.1). Classification (NCBI taxonomy): domain Eukaryota; kingdom Metazoa; phylum Chordata; class Mammalia; order Rodentia; family Caviidae; genus Dolichotis; species Dolichotis patagonum. The sequence goes on from PVJX010019208.1 coordinate 31,668, forward strand.
GCACATCCTTCAAGCAAGTCCACAGCAAGCCCTTCAGCCAGGTCTTTTATCCCTGTAGACACATCTCGGTCCATATCCATGGGGGGTATGTATTTATCATATGAAAACATACAGCCAAATTAATCTGACACCAATGAACCCACCAGTACAATTAGATTGCACAGTGACCAAGAATGAAAAGTAATGACTGGAGGCTTCTCTGCTCTTGTTTTCTCTGATATTCTTCAGAATGTGTTGGCAGATGCCATGCTCATCTTCGTCTTCCTCCAAAATGTGTTCTGTAGAGTCAAATTCATGATGTCAGGGAAGAGGATCGAAAGACTTAATTCTGGCCCTTCCTAGCTAGCCAAGCTATGCATCTTTGTACGAGTCATTTGCATGTCCCTGGGAGTCGCTTCCTCCACCTGCAATTTCCACTGCATGAGCATCCAGTGCTTCATCAAGTGATAATGCTGAGCACAGGGAGCACACACTTTACAGAGCACCACGCACAGGACAGAACACTGATGTCACCTCGAGTCAGGAGTTGGCAAGTCCTGATCCACTGATTCTCCTGAAGGGAAACTGAGGCAAAGTCCAATATCAGCTCAAAGGTTCACTGTTCCAGAAAGGAGATCTGCCCTTCTGGCCCAGGTCTCCAAAGCCATGTGCTTAATGCAGAGGAAACATGAAGACAGGGCTAGGTGGGTAGAGTCCATCCTGAAGAGACAGAGAAAGAATAAGAAGGGAAAGAGATAGAAGGGGACACTTGGAAATGGGCATCAAGAGGTAGAGATGGAGACAGGGATGGAGCAGGCAGGACAAGTGTGGCCGTGAAAGTGGAAAGAGAGTGGCTCGTTCTACGGTGTCCATTTCAGAGGCGACAGTGCATCCCACATAGCTGTCAGCCTTATAACATGCCGATGTCCTATAGAATCCCTCCAGTTCCTGTCCCAAAAAAGTGTGGGGCCTGTGGTAGCCCAACTGGAACCTCTGCCTGCTGCAGACAGGAGGGCAGGGTGATTTGCCACTAGTCTGATGGGGCAGGGAATGGCAGCCTTGAACTAATGAAGGAGCACTGTCTCCTGGATTGTGTGTGTTTGTGGTGCAGGGAGTGGCCCTTTGATGCTGCTATCCCAGGATGGGTACTGATAGGCCCCTTCTTGCCCAGGGCTCTGTTGTGGCCCCACAGAGTGTAGAAAGAATATAATTAAAGAAGACTCAACCTGGAAAATGCTCCCCCTCCCCCAGCCAGTATACTTTAGCTTCTTAGTGACCCCGGTAATAGTTCCTGTTCCAGTTCCAGTTGCTCCTGTCTCTTAGAAACAGTTAGTCACTATGATGCATACTATAAGGACCAATCCCCAATTGACAAGCCATTCTGCCTCTGTATATCCTGCTTGCTTATCCCATATAAGCCTTAGACCACCAAAAGTCAGGGTCTAATATTTTGCAGATGATCCCAATCTGCACCTGTTGACATAACCAAATCTTCCTCCAAATCCTAGGTGTTGTTTCACTGTTTCTGCTTGTCACTGCATCTGGTGTATCAGCTGAGAAGACCAACTGTGCCCTAACCTCTTTGGTCACTGACCTCTCCAGGTCCTGATGGGAAGGCATGCCCTCAAGATTTCTCAATACCCCTTGAATGTCTAGAGGAGGAAGTGGCTCACATCAGACCCTGAAGGGAGGAGGAAACAATCTGTCTGTCTGCCTGCCTGCCTGCCTGATTCTGGTAAGATTCCTGGGCACCCCAGTTAATTATTCTGTCAGTCCTGCTCAGTTCAAGCAGAAGAAGAGCTTGATCAACACTTGTTAGTTAAGACCACCCTCAAGGAAAGTGGGGTTGGAATGTTTAACCTCTGATTGCCTGCTGAATGAATGTGTGAGAAATGGATCCGACAGCACTAGCAATATGCTTGGTGCTCCATCTGTGCACCAAGACTGGGAAGCAGTGATCACAGTGGTTGATTGGGTCCTCACATGTGGTTCTGCAGCAATTGACAAATGGCTTAACAGAGTCCTTACACTTTCCTTAGCTAAATTGTGCCTGAATCTCCACAAAGGTTATGGCCAGGTGGGCACCTGAATGGTGTCTCTCTCAGGGGTACCCACCTTTTGTCTGTTGTGCCATTGTTCAAGGGTATACAACACTTGTACGAAGTCAGAGATAGGAATTAATTGGTGAAAACCCACAGTCTCTGACTGCAAGAAAAAACTTTGTACAGAGTTAAAAATGAAATCAAACTGCTCCTTGCATCTCAAAAAAAAAAAAACAGAAAAAGAAAAAAAAAAGAAAAGAAAAGCCTATTGTTCCTGAGTATTCTGCCTTGGCACCATTGTCAGCTGCTGCAGTTGCTACCAATAGTTTCACACTCCCCCACTGCTGACTTGTCTACTTCCAGCAAATTAAACTGTTTCCAGCTAGCCATTGCCACCTATTCTGGCTGGATGGCATCATCCAATGCCCACCTGAGATGACTGTCAACAATTTCTTCTGAGTTCTACATTTTGACTGAGGAAAAATTGAACTGTCAGCCCTGACACATGAGTTGCACTCTTTTGGGCCTGAATAGATAAGACAGAATGAGCTCTATCAAATTGGGCCCCCAAGAGCCCACAATCACTGCAAAAGTTGAGTGTAAACCTGTGACTTTCCTGGCAGACAATAACATAGAATTTTCTGCCTTCAAAAGCTCCCACTGTCAAAAAGTTACCATCTCAGGGACAATTAGGACTCTTGCCTCTTGCCTTGCCTACCAGCCTGGGGGTGCAACGCACCAAACATGAAGTCCTGTATAAGCCAGTATGATGCCTGCATCAGCCTGAGACAGATAACTGCAATCCTGAAGTTCTAAAAACTCTCCTGCCAGAGGTGCAGACTAGACTCACCTCTGGGCTTGGCCATCAACCATGTTTCCTCACCATGACTCCTGTTGTTATCAGATGTCATGGGAAGCACAAACAGGAATCCAGCCCCACAGCAGTTCAAGATCCTGATAGACTGTTAATCACCATAGGCAAGATCTCTGTGCTATAAACTCCATCCTGGGGCAATCCTCACCCACATTAAACAGTATCCCATGCCATGAGGGGCTCAGCTAGAAATTCAAGCACACATCCAGAAGTTTCAGAACTGCAGAATGTTCATAGACTGTCAAACTGCTAAAAGAAACCTCTCCGGCCTGTAAAGCTGGTTCAAGAGCTCCATGGTTTCCCTCCATATACACTGCCTCAGTCTTCTGCCACCCACAGCCTGCTGGTACACCTGCATGGACCTAAAGAATGCCTTTCACTGCCTTTGGTTGGCTCCCATCAGTGGTGCAGACTAGACTCACCTCTGGGCCTGGCCCCTCTTCACAAAGACTCCAGTTCTGGACTCAAAGGTTAACTGACCTGACTCAACCTCCCAGAGGTTCAAAAACTTGTTTACCCTATTTGGAGAAGATCACTGATCTTCTGATTGATAACACCCACGCTGCCTGCTGGAAAGGCACAAAAGCTCTGCTACAATATCTGACAGAAACTAGTTATAAGACAAAAAAAAACACTCCACAAATTTCTTAGAGTTGTTGGCCTCTATAAAACCTTGATCATTGAGTTCACAAAAACAATGATG